>SKCR01026492.1:0-198340 GCA_019454045.1 Zanthoxylum bungeanum
AGCGCACTTCCGAGAGATGATTTAAGAGGTTAGACCTGAGGGCACCTTCTTTATTTATTATCCTTTATTTTCATTTATTTTAGTACTTTATTTCAGATGAGTATTGTAGATTGGTGCATGATGTGATTTCCGGATGAACAGAATATGTGTTCTCTCTTGTGGTATATCGGATGGAAACCCGGACATAAATTTCGTAGCCAAATCCGAATGGACGGTATTACAGTTTGTACTCGGGATATAATGCCACGTACCACTTAAGAGATTCACATGTTTCGTTTCATCCAACCTTGCGTTTTAAGCATGATTTAGTCTAATAATTTATTTATTTTTAAGCATGATTATGATATTTCTTTATGCATGATTTAATTATTTTTCTTTTGCAATAGTAATTTAATTTACGTTTATGTTTAGGATGTTATTTATTCTTTGTGTTTGATAATTCAACATGCTCATCGTGTGATATTGTATACTTGCCGTTATAATGACTTACTTTTAAATCATGCAAACTTAGATATATGATTTACTTTTATGAATGCGAACTAGATATAGGTTATTTTTGAATATATATGTTGCATAGATTCGGTTAAGTTATTGCTCAAATTATTTCATTACAAGTGGCATAAGTAAGGGACCATTCCGAACCCAACGGTTTGAGGTCTTCCCTTGCGAGGGGTGAGTGTGACCTTAAATCATTTTCCCGGTTCACACCGGGTGGCGACTCCTTTATTCTCCAGTTTAGTCCCCCGTGGGCTATTCCGTACTCCCGACTAGGCCGCAAGCCTAGAACAGCGTCGCCGATTTCTGTGTCCTACACAAAGCATGTTATTCAATCAATCTAATCCAATTAATTAATCTTTGAATTAATGACCATCCAATGTTCAAACAACGATTTGATTTGCGTGAGTCTAACTCGTTTAAGAATAAACACTCAAAGTACGTATTCTTGAATTATATTGAACAATTTGTATTCAATACTAATTCTAATTTAATTCCAAATTAAATAATTACACTTATTTATGTGCTTTTTAGACTTAGATTCTAAATCCAATCTAAATGGGTCCAAAGGCCCAATTAACATCCAATGTCAATTTAATTAAACTCCAATGGGCTTTTAATTAATTCATAAGGCATGGGATTTGGCCAATATGGATCAAATCCAAATGCCAAGGCCCAATTTAGGAATTACCCTATTTGCCAAAAATCAATTAGGCCCATTAGGCCCAATTAAAATTATTAAAAGGCTCAATTATTATATTTGGACTTTATGGAATGGTTTTAGGCCCAATTTGGATCCAATCCAATTGTCATAAACCAAGCTTGGCCCAACCAAGCCCATTAAGCCCAAATACAACAATATTAGCCCAATTTAAAATTAAAGACTAATTTTAATTAATACAAAACTCTAAATTTCACATAATTTTAAGTAAAGTGTAATAGCCATAATTAATTATATAAATCAATATTTCCAAAACACTAATTAAATTAATTAATCATGCTTTAATTAACCAACTCATGTCCAACACAAATTGAAGCAAAATCAATCAATTTCATGCTTCTATAGTCACGGAAAATTGGCATAATTAATATCCAAATTTGATTTCAATCTAATTAAATCAACAATCAATATACACATCATGCTTTAAACACATCCAATAGTCTAAAATCAAAAAATCACCATGATATATGCTAGGGTTCATATTCGGCTTTTGCAAGGAAATTAGGGAAAATTTATCAAATCAATTCTTCTCAAATTTTAAGATGCACAAATCCAATTTATCATCATCCAAGCTCAACCAAACAAACAATTTGAAGAAATCATGCTCAAAACATAAAAACCCAATTTAAAGTATATAAATCCTAAACTCATTTAATGCTTAGAAAAGGCTCTTGATACCATTGTTAGTGTTCCTGAAATATGCCAAGGATCTCTAATCATGATATGTGTCTGAATACTCAAAGAAGTTGCGGAAATACTTAAAATGATCGGATTTGATGGATGTATGAAGTTCAAAACTTTTCATCCTTTGAGAAGAGCTCCAAGCCTTTCTTTGTGTTCCAAACTTAATGGATTAGTTTCCTTAACACCTTGAATGACTCTTTGAAAGTGCTAGCTTGAAGAAAATTTGCAACAAAAATTCCAAGGGAGAGGGATAAGCTCTCGGCTTTGTGTGTGGAGAGGGAGAGAGTTGCTTTGTTTTGTGTATTTGATTTTCTAAAAATCAATTACTAAAATCAAATCTCAGAGTGGTATATATTTTCAAAATAAAGACAAAGTGTGTTGGATTTGGTTATTGTACAAAACAAGCAACCCAACTTTTTCACTCAACCTTTAACCACTTCCATCAGTAGTCAAACTAGTTAATGTAAGTCAAGTGTGTCCCTGTTGGATAATATGACCCATAACGTCACTATTTGTACAGATCACGGTGTTGTTGTACAAATTAACTATGTGACAAGGAAATTGCACTCTCATCATTTGTGATTAGATCACCATATATGTATAAATGAAGAGAGGTCCATATGATTAGTTCCTGGATTGAGATGATATGAGACAGTATCAGTCCATGAAGGCTTCATCATTAAATATCCCTAGCCGGAGTATTATCGAGACAGGACGTCGATAATGCGAAATATGCTAGTATTGCACTTGTGCGCGTTGTGAGGGCACAACGGCATAGTTCTCATATATTTAAGTATTGGATACTTATAAAAGTGCGATAGGAGGTTGTGTTTCACCGATGGTACGGGAAACAGCTTCGCTCTGGATAGACCCCTCGGAATCCCATTGGTATTATGACTATGTGTCTATGGGAGGCCGAAATCAAGGTAGGTGTGTATAGTCTTAACCTGAGACTTGCATCGCTAATACTTGCGATAATCGGTAGATTTGGTCTTGGTGGTACAGTCTGTAACAAACGGCGGCTTTCTGGTGTACAACGCTTCTGGGTTTGAGGCCGAAATCAAGGTAGGTGTGTATAGTCTTAACCTGAGACTTGCATCGCTAATACTTGCGATAATCGGTAGACTTTGGTCTTGGTGGTACAGGGCTTTAACCGGTTCTGTGTACACCACTTCTGGGTTTATCAGAGAGTCGTAGTGTATTGGGTTGATGTCAAGACGGAAGTATCACTCCAGTTATAGTGGAGATGATGTCACGCAGGATACGGTATTAGTGCTCTTAAGTGCTGCGCGGCCATCGAGATATTATGACAAGGTCATATATATCCGATTATAGAGACTAGTTACCAGACATCCGACATGTGCTTCGGACGGGGCAGACACTTATCCAGCCCCAGCCCTAGCACGTGACTATCCGATACTGGGCCGATATACACAATACTACGGTATACTACGCTTGATACAGATCTATATATTCCTGTAAGAATATTTCTGGAGAATTGGGTAGACATGGCGCTTTGCTAGAAGCCAACCTTGTCTTGTAAATCGGTATAAACGTAGTACGAGGTACTTACGTGTTCGGATAGTCCGACAATCGTATTTACTGCCAACATATCCAGAGATCTCATGGGTCGCTTCCTGAAGATTCACCGATGATGTATAACTCGCACTATAATTAATCTGGGATTAATTAGTAGAGAGAGAAGATTAATTTCTAGAGAGAGAAAATTAATCTGGGATTAATTACGGAGATATTTTATCTCGGATAAAATATCGTTAAAGAGAGAGAACGATTAATTTGAATTAATCGATAAAATAATATTCGATATATTATAGAAATTGGATTTCGACGCGAAATTAAAATTAGATTTTAATTTGGGCGAACGAATTAATTTAGAATTAATTCGTTAGCGACGTGAATAGTGATTTCGCTAGGCGTAATCATTTAATTACGACGCGACGGAAAATTCATTAATTTGGAATTAGCGAACCCGAGCCCGAGAGTGATTGCGAGCGCATTCGCATTTCGAATTCGAGCGCGGCACGCAAGTCACATCAAGCGTCAAATCGTTAGTCACATCATGCGTCAAATCAATTGTCACTTTGAGTGATGTGACTTGACACATGTCACTTATTAAAGTGATGTGATGTGACTTAAAGTAAAAAGTAGAAATGATGAAAAGCATTAATAGACTTTTGCTTTTTAAACTTTTGATATATGAAAAATGATTTATATATTTGTTTTTTGTTTTGGAAAATAAAATAAATATATAAACCAAATATCATTTTCTCTCTCTCACTCACCACTCACGGTCTCCTCCTTTTCCTCTCTTTTCATCTTCCTCTCCTTCACGCATGGAACCGATTTTCCCTCCAAATTCTGGTTTGACTGAAATTTTGAGAAGCAAAGGAGAAGGAGTAGTGCTAGCACACAACATGGGTTATATATGGTGATAGGGAAACGAATTTGTGAGCTTGGAATTCAATTTTGGAGCTTGAAGCTTGGAGCTTCCATGGAGTCTCTCATGGCCGAATCTTGGAGAGACATAGAGGACCAAAACCGCACAGCTCACTGCACTTGGAAGCCATTGCCGAGCTCAACAAAGCAAGATAAACGCATCTTCTTCATTGCATCTCAAACCCATCAATGTGAGTATGATTCTGCCTTACTCCTTGGTTGTATTCAACTCGTTTTTATGCATGTTTGTGATCCTTGGGACTTGATTGAACTCCTACAATGGTATCTTGAGCTATTGGTTGCATAAAAACGATTTAGGGTTCTTGAGCTAATTTGGGGCTTTTTGATTTAAGCATGATTTTAACAAATTGTTTGTTTAAGAATGCTTGTATATGATTCAATTAGAGTTATATGTAATCAATTTGAAGAAAAATTAATTGGATTGATTTTCCCCAATTTGCTTATTGTTGGACAAAACTTTAATTTGGGGCTTTTTGATTAAGCATGATTCTAACAAATTGTTTGTTTAAGAATGCTTATATGATTCAATTAGAGTTATATGTAATCAATTTGAGAAAAAATTTTTGGATTGATTTTCCCCAATTTGCTTATTGTTGGACAAAACTTTAATTTGGGGCTTTTTGATTTAAGCATGATTCTGACAAATTGATTGTTTAAGAATGTTTGTATATGATCTAATTAGAGTTATATGTAATCAATTTGAAGAAAAATTAATTGGATTGATTTTCCCCAATTTGCTTAATGTTGGCCAAAACTTTAATTTGGGTAAACTCAATTTGAGCATCAAATGATTAAATTGTTTAGTATAGTATACTTGTATGAGGTTGAATTGATGTTGTGCATAATCAATTTCATGAAATTTGGTTGGATCCATTTTTCCCCAAATTTTGGGCATGACAAATTTGGGTAAACTTGACTTTGAGCATGTTTAATGAATTTGATGATTTAGAATGCTTGAATGTTGTTTAATTGTTGATTGATTAGATCAATTTGATTAAAAGTGTTTGGAACAATTTTCCCCAATTTGCTTGTGATGGCCGAAAATTTGATCCCTTAAATTGTCTTGGTTTTTTGATTTTTTGTTCATTGGATGACTTAGAAATCAGTTAGGGATATTGAATTTATGTTTGATTGGGTTCAATTGGATTGAATTTGATTTGGGCATAATTTCCCTCTTTGGCCGAGACATTAAAAGCATGTAATGGGTTTGATTTTTCAATTTGTGTGTTGGACATATAATATGAATTGAGTATGATTAATTGGACTAATATTGTGTTTTGGAATGTTGATTTAGTTGATTAATCATATAATGCACTTTAGGTAATTTAATTGGAAATTTGGAATTTTTGGAATTAAATTATTGGGCTTAAAATTGGATTTGGGCCTCTTTAAGTTGTTATTTGGTTTATTGGACTTTGTTACAAAGTTGGTTTAGGCCAAAATTGGTTGGATCCAATTAGGCCCAAAACCGCTTCCAAAAGGCCCAAATGCGACTAATTAACCTTTAAAATTTAATTGGGCCTAATGGGCCAAAATTAATTTAAAGGCTTATGGGGTAACTCCCGGATTGGACTTTGGTTGTGGGTTTGACCCGAGTTGACCAAAAGTCCACGCCTTGAATAAATTAATTAAAAGCCCATTGGACTTTAATTAAATTAATATTGGATATTAATCGGGCTTTGAGACCCGTAACGATTAAATTGGAATTTAAGTCGTAAAGGTTTATTTTATAAAGTGTAATATTTAATTTGGAATTAAATAATGATTAGAATTAAATGCGTATTAAATTGGATTTAATTATGTAATTTAATTTAATTCTAGTGAGAAATCGTACTTTTAGTACTTATTCGCAAAAACGAGTTTGACTCGAACAAAATCAAATCTTTGTTTGAACATTGGATGATCACTAATTATCAAGATTAATTATTTGATTGATTGATAACATGCTTGTATGAATACATGGTTGTGATGTTTGAATAATGTATATCGGATGGATATTAGAAGGGTGGGGGGCAATTTTAGAAATTGTTGTAATAAATTTGATTTATAAATTGGACCTGCGAGTCCAGCCTTATCTCCTATTTCTTTGTATTCTCTTCTCAATTTTTCCCCTCCATGTAAATGAGGTTTCTTTAGAAGTGTAGTGTAACGGGTAGAAGAAATATTAGTGCTAGCGGGAAAGAGAAAGTGAGAGATTTGATCTAGGATCAATGTGTAAAATATCCATCCGCATATCATTATTATTTTACATATGCGCTTCATTATGTGTTTAGAATGCATGTTTAAGGGTGTATGATGATGAGACCTTAACAAAGATAATTAAATTGGTAGCCAATTTGCACACGAAAAGCCCTCATCAAATATCATGCGACTTTTCCTTCCATTGAGTGATTCTTGCTCAAGATCCTAGATTGGCATGGGTTGTTGGCCAAAGTCAAGCCCTTGTCCTTCGAAGATGTGTTTGAATCACGAGGCTTTGTTCCATATCGGTGTCGTGTCCAAGTTGTGGTTTGTTGGCCAAAGTCAAGACCACTTCTTGTCCATTGACATTGATTACGAAGCTTCCATGTCAATGGGTCCGCGCTTGACTGGGATCACTAGGTTTGTTGTGCCAAAGCCAAGGCCTAGTTGATTCAGAGGAAATAGGTTAGGGTATACATTCGATGTATAGGCATATATAAGATATATGTTTGGGACTTGGATGTCCACCTACTGGATCTAGGAGTTGGATGAGATCCAATTGATCTTCGAGATCTACCTAGTTAATTATCATACAATTTGTTGGCCAAAGTCAAGATTGTGTGATATTTAACGGGATCATAGCCCACTAGGAAACACGGTTTCCCGAGTACTCGACAGAGGGTTAGAGGCTCGATGAAAAATAGTGGGAGGCAAGAATTGAATTTGCAATACTCGTTCAATTACTCGCCATACGCGCTCATTCAAATTATTTCGTCATTAGATTAAATGTTAGTTAGACTAATATTTAAATTGTTGTTTTAATAAATAGTTGGACTGTATTATACTTGATTATATATAATTGGATTATTATTAATCAATATATTTGAATTAATTAATTTCAGTTTACAGTTGATTTTATAATTGGATTATAGTAATCAATGTAATTGAGGTTAATTAATTTGGATTATATTTGATTATATAATGGACTATTATAATCATTATAATATATATAGTACCACTAATCGTTGATTAAATAGTTGGACTATTGTAATCAAGATAAAATTGAAAAATTGGATATTTAAAATATAATCTAGGATTAAAATATTTTAAATGATTTAATTTCAATTGGGAATAAATAATAGGTTACTTTATTTGATAAAATAACTTATTATACCTTTAGCCCAAAATTAAGCAAAATAAGTAGAGCATAAAATCTTTGGAAGATTTATGTGATGATGACTTTAATGCTTAATTTAATATACTTGTCATAAATCTAGTTTTAGATTTAAGAAGTATTAAAATTGCAATTTATAATTCTTGGAGAATTAATTGACTATTCTAGAGGAGATAAAGTCAAAGTTTGCAATTAGGCATGTAGCACGAGGTGCACATCGTTTCGATATTCTAAAAACCCAAGGCTTGGCCTAAGGTTTCTGAAATATTGAAAAGGATAATTGACATATCCCAAGTGACTACCATTTGGATATGGCAGACACGAAGGAATTAAAGAAAGGGCAAGGCTCTTACTTTGAAAATGTTTGTCTTAGTTATGTTCACAGCTAGTATTGAAATTAGATTTTAAATACTTAGTGTGGTACATAAAATATATGTATTGATGTTCAGAATCTGCTTTGAGCAGGATACTGACTTCAAGCTGAGATTGCTCTGCGAATCGGAAACGGGACGAAAGTCGCTGTTTCGACCGTAGATACTAAGTTTAGGAACTACCTTCGGGTGTATACTTAAATTAGGAACTGTTATAATGAAACTAGTTGACTAGAGACATTATCTCTATATCAGAGTTTAATCCGTTGCGGATAAACCTTTATATTCTAGAACACTAAAGTGTTTCCTTTATAAAGATGATACTGAGATAAACACATTAGATGTGAATAACATAATTTATATTTTGAATATAATTAAAATCTCAAACATATAAAATGACAAATAAATAGCTCAAATTGATATGATCAATAGAGACTTATTTGTGGCATTGTTGTCTGGGACAATTATACAAGACTCGTATATCCACACTTTTTAAGAGTGGGTACTAGGACTGATTTGACTATTCAAATAAAGTCTACGAATCTAGTTTGTTAGGTAAAGTACCTAAAACACTGTTTACTTGGTAATAGTGTAAGGTCACCGATCTGTTAGCCCTATTCATGGTGAAGTTAGTGGGCCCATATCTAGCTAGGCTAGATGTGAATATGAATATTTCGTGACCTTAACGGATGTGGCATCACGTTATGGTTATGTGTTTCTTTTGAAGAACACAAATCAGAAACTTTTAGAGTTTCGACACGAAATAGACAAACAGATCGGCTATAGTATTATACCGTCACGGTAAGACCGTGATGGAAAATACTTAAGCAATAAGTTTCTTATATACTTGAAAGAGTATAGTATTCTTTCAAATGAGGACTCCTCCCGGAACACGTCAAAGTGACGGTGTTTCCGAACGGATTAACCGAATCATGTTAGACATGATAAGACTAATCATGAGTCGCTCTGAGCTACTATTTCCTTCAATGGATAAGTTTTAACAGTGCAATAACTTATTTAGAATAAGGTCCATAATAATCTGTTTGACAGATTACATATTAGATATGAACAGAAGAGAAAGAAACCGGGTTTCTCATTCCTGATAATTTGGGTATGCCAGGCATAATGTTTGGATGATACCAAACTAAGGACCCAAATTGGATAAGTGCCAATATAGGTTATCCTAAGGGAAACCATAAGTATAGTACTTATAAATCTCACATGAGAACAATGTGATTGTTGCTCACCATGCGGTTTTTCTGAGAGGAATACCGATATGCAGTGGTCAGTGGGAGGATAGTGATACTCGATGAAAATCGGAGTAATACTGTTCAAGGCCAAAAGTCTTTAATAGAAACACAAATAGTTCATCTATGATGAATCTATACCATTAATCTTCGAGTACACAAGAACCGCGTAGATCAGAGAGAGTCAGAAAACAACCTGGGTATGGGTTTCTGATCTCACCTCATAAAGATGTTAATCTTTTAAGGTAAACCAACTGATTACGTATGAGGTAGTGATACAAGGTATCGACTCCCTATTATGACAAAGTGTCATGAGTCCGAAATGGATTCCATGTATATCAACAAGTTTGGATACTAGTTGATGTACCATAAGGCATTGTGCCTATTGGTACTTTATAAGTCTTCAAGGAAGACATACATGGAAGGCAACATACCAACTTACTAAGCTAGGCTTGTAAATAAAAAGGTAGAGTTATCAACATTGTGTTGATTACGACGAAACCTTTTACATGTTGCCATTGTAAATCCATTTGGATAATGCTTGCTAAAGCTGTGTATTTCATTTATGAAATATGACAACTTAATGAAAATCGCTTTCCTGAAAAGGAAACCTTTCGGAGGATGTTTATAACATCCTGTCGGTTTTATCGTACCATAACAAGCAAACAAGGTTTGCAGGTTATTCGATCCATGTTTGGATTGAAGCAAGCATAGGTTCTAGGAGTTGTCGTTTTGATGTAATCATAATGGAGTATGATTTAATCCAAAACGAAATGATTCTTGTATAAAAAGGGTTAGTGGGAGTGCACTAACATGAATGTCCTGTAAAATAATGATAATATGTCATTTCTTGGAAATGAAATTCCCATAAAGCAATCGGTAAAGCTTGGCTTTCATAAGAAATTCTCCGTAGAATTCTGGGGAGTAACAACCTTTATTCAAGGAATAAAGATCTACTGGGATAGATTTGGAGTTGTTAACACTCTCTGGGAAATTGTACATTTAAAATGTACTTGATATGGTGTCTCATGCGCTTCGAGCATATGGAGTCACAATCGGGTCAATCCAAGTGATAGTCACTGGATTGAAGATTAAGAACATCTGTTAGTATCTGAGAGAACTAAAGATGTTGTCTTAAACTATGAAGTAGGAGAACTTGAAGTGACTAGGATCACTGCTGCAAGTTTCCAAACCGGTAAATACTACGGTACTGTAAAGTTTGAATCACGGGACAGTGAGCTGGAAATATTCCGAGCAAGATAACTGTTGCCGAATTAACAACAAATGCGAATTATTGCTGCAGCTGAGGCAGCAATAGAAGCCATTTGGATCGATAATAAATCTAATTAGATTAGATTTAGCTCTGTTAGCAGCTGAGCTAGGCATCAGCACAGGCTAAGGAATTAAAGGTCTCATCGACGATCCAGATATATACTTCTATATCATCTGATTCGTTCGGATCATACATCGTGGCGATGTGATGATCGTGTAAATCGCGTCAGACGATAATTAAGCAAATCCGCAGACGAAAACCTTTCATCAGCAATTTGAGCGAACCGTACATAGTTCGGGTGTTAGACACTCGAGTGACTGGCTATGTGCCAAGTGGGAGATTGTTGGATAATATGACCCATAGCGTCACTATTTGTACAGATCACGGTGTTGTTGTACAAATTAACTATGTGACAAGGAAATTGCACTCTCATCATTTGTGGTTAGATCACCATATATGTATAAATGAAGAGAGGTCCATATGATTAGTTCCTGGATTGAGATGATATGAGACAGTATCAGTCCACGAAGGATTAATCATTAAATATCCCTAGCCGGAGTATTATCGAGACAGGACGTCGATAATGCGGAATAGGCTAGTATTGCACTTGTGCGCATTGTGAGGGCACAACGGCATAGTTCTCATATATTTAAGTATTAGATACTTATGCAAGTGCGATAGGAGGTTGTGTTTCACCGATGGTACGGGAAACAGCTTCGCTCTGGATAGACCCCTCGGAATCCCATTGGTATTATGACTATGTGTCTATGGGAGGCCGAAATCAAGGTAGGTGTGTATAGTCTTAACCTGAGACTTGCATCGCTAATACTTGCGATAATCGGTAGACTTTGGTCTTGGTGGTACAGGGCTTTAACCGGTTCTGTGTACACCGCTTCTGGGTTTATCAGAGAGTCGTAGTGTATTGGGTGTGATGTCAAGACGGAAGTATCACTCCAGTTATAGTGGAGATGATGTCACGCAGGATACGGTATTAGTGCTCTTAAGTGCTGCGCGGCCATCGAGATATTATGACAAGGTCATATATATCCGATTATAGAGACTAGTTACCAGACATCCGACATGTGCTTCGGACGGGGCAGACACTATCCAGCCCCAGCCCTAGCACGTGACTATCCGATAGTGGGCCGATATACACAATATTACGGTATACTACGCTTGATACAGATCTATATATTCCTGTAAGAATATTTCTGGAGAATTGGGTAGACATGGCGCTTTGCTAGAAGCCAACCTTGTCTTGTAAATCGGTATAAACGTAGTACGAGGTACTTACGTGTTCGGATAGTCCGACAACCGTATTTACTGCCAACATATCCGGAGATCTCATGGGTCGCTTCCTGAAGATTCACCGATGATGTATAACTCGCACTATAATTAATCTGGGATTAATTAGTAGAGAGAGAAGATTAATTTCTAGAGAGAGAAAATTAATCTGGGATTAATTACGGAGATATTTTATCTCGGATAAAATATCGTTAAGAGAGAGAACGATTAATTTGGAATTAATCGATAAAATAATATATTCGATATATTATTAGAAATTGGATTTCGACGCGAAATTAAAATTAGATTTTAATTTGGGCGAACGAATTAATTTAGAATTAATTCGTTAGCGACGTGAATAGTGATTTCGCTAGGCGTAATCATTTAATTACGACGCGACGGAAAATTCGTTAATTTGGAATTAGCGAACCCGAGCCCGAGAGTGATTGCGAGCGAATTCGCATTTCGAATTCGAGCGTGGCACGCAAGTCACATCAAGCGTCAAATCGTTAGTCACATCATGCGTCAAATCAATTGTCACTTTGAGTGATGTGACTTGACAACATGTCACTTTATTAAAGTGATGTGATGTGACTTAAAGTAAAAAGTAGAAATGATGAAAAGCATTAATAGACTTTTGCTTTTTAAACTTTTGATATATGAAAAATGATTTATATATTTGTTTTTGTTTTTGGAAAATAAAAATAAATATATAAACCAAATATCATTTTCTCTCTCTCACTCACCACTCACGGTCTCCTCCTTTTCCCTCTCTTTTCATCTTCCTCTCCTTCACGCATGGAACCGATTTTCCTCTCCAAAATTCTGGTTTGACTGAAATTTTGAGAAGCAAAGGAGAAGGAGTAGTGCTAGCACACAAACATGGGTTATATTATGGTGATAGGGAAACGAATTTGTGAGCTTGGAATTCAATTTTGGAGCTTGAAGCTTGGAGCTTCCATTGAGTCTCTCATGGCCGAATCTTGGAGAGACATAGAGGACCAAAACCGCACAGCTCACTGCACTTGGAAGCCATTGCCGAGCTCAACAAAGCAAGATAAACACATCTTCTTCATTGCATCTCAAAACCATCAATGTGAGTATGATTCCGCCTTACTCCTTGGTTGTATTCAACTCGTTTTTATGCATGTTTGTGATCCTTGGGACTTGATTGAACTCCTACAGTCCCACCACTTGTAAATTCCGAATTTAAGTCGAACAATCCAACACGCAACTTCGCTCGGGCCCGGGTTCGTTTAATTCCAAATTAACGAATTTGCCGTTGCGACAATATTTTTAAAGTCGCTTACGAATTAATTCTAAATTAATTCGTTTGCCCGAATAAACATCCAATTTTAATTCCGCATTGAAATATAATTTTAATTAATATATCTTATATATTATTTAATCGATTAATTCCAAATTAATCGTTCTCTCTCTACTATTCAAATTTTATCCCAGATAAATTCTTGCCGTAATTAATCCCGGATTAATTTTCTCTCTTATAATTAATCCTAGATTAATTTTGTTCGAGTCAAACATCATCGGTGAATCTTTGGGAAGCGACCCATGAGATTCCTGGATATGTTGGTAGTAACCTGGTCGTCGGGCTATCCGAACACGTGCGTACCCCGTACCACGTTCTTACGGATTTACAAGACATGGTTGGTTTCTAGCAAAGCACCGTGCCTTCCCAATTCTCCATAAATATTCTTTTAAAGAATACATAATCTTTATCAAGGTAGTATACTAAGTATTGTGTATTAGGATCCAGTATCGGATGTCACATGCTAGGCTTGGGGCTGGAATTGTGTTTGCCTCGTACGAAGCATATATCGGATCACTAGCAATTAGTCTCTTTAATCGGATAATCATGACCTTGTCATATTATCCCGATAGTTGCAACATATTAGAGTACCAATTATGTATCCCTACGTGATCATCATCTCCATATGACTGAAGTGATACTTTCATCTTGACATCACACCCAATACACTACGATTTTCAATAAACCCAGAAGAGGTGTACACAAAACCTGTTAAAGCCCCAGAAAACCAAAACCAAAGCGTACTGATTGTCGCAAGTATTAGCGATGCAAGTCTCAGGTTAAGACCAAATACACCTACCCTGATTCGGATTCCCATAGACATAGTCATACTACCAATGGGATTTCGAGGGGTCTATCCATAGCGAAGCTGTTTCCGTACCATCGGCAAACAGAACTTCCTATTACTTTTGCATAAGTATCCAATACCCAAATATATGAGAACTATGTCGTTACGCTTCCATAATGCGCACAAGTGTAATACTAGTTTATTCCGCATTATCGATGTCCAGTCTCGATAATACTATGACTAGGGATATTTAATGATTAAACCTTACGTGGATTGATATTGTCTCATATCTTATTAATCCGGAACTAATCAAAAAGACTTTTATCATTTATATATTCAAGTAATCTAATTATAAAATGATAAAATAACAATTTCATTTTTCATATAGTTAATTTGTACAAAAACCACAATGTCTTTTATAAATAGTGATTCTATGGGTCATAATTATCCAACATGATCCACATGTCTTATAATACAAGAATCACACAAAACAGTTTATATTTCACATGATAGACATGCATCCATAAAAGTAACAAAGAGAATAGTAAAGCAGTTTATATTTCTCTACATGTCTAGCCAGACATACTATGTAAGCCAATAAGATCGCAGACGCGAAGTTATGTCTAGATAACAATCATAAAAACACCAGGAATCAGTTAAATCAAGAGTAAAGCAGTAACAAAGTAAATAAATAGTTAACTATAAAAAATGGCAGAACCAATATGATAATGATTAGAAACAAAAATAAAACTGCACATACTCGTTTTCATATGGTATGTTGAATTGTATCCCGAGTGCAAACCATACCACCATCCCTTCGGAATCAGCTATGGAATATACGTCCGAGTTTCCCTCCTATATACCACAAAAAATAAGAGCCCAATAGTATCGTGGTCGCCGACATCATAAGCATAGCAGTAAACCCTACTTCTCTCATACAGATGGAAACTCCATGGGGGCCTGAGTGCCAATTTTAATATCAGCAAAGGTCGAAAAACCTTAACCGATTGCAGTATCGGGGGCCCGAGTGCCCATTTTCATCTCAGCAAAGGTCGAAGCATGTCAACTCATCAAAGCATCGGTGGTCCGAGTGCCCATTTCTATCTAGCAAAGTTTGAAGTACCTCAACTGATCAAAGCATCGAGGGCCCGAGTGTGTGATGAGTGGTAAATATATCAATATTTGCCGTCCATTTTACTTAATATTTTGTATAGTTTCATGAGTTTTGTGAATATTTTGATGTGTTTTGTGTTATTTTATAGATAAATAAAACAGCATGACTCTCTGGAATCAAATCAGGGCCAAAACATTGAAAAATGGACAAAAAGGGCAAAAATATAAATTTCCTGCTAAAATGCGCCATTTGCTAAAATACATCGTCTGCTAAAATGCACCGAATGCTATCATGTGTCACTAACGTGCGTCAGACACGTGTCAAAATCAGAGAAATTTGCTCTCATGCGCACTTGCTAACATGCGTCTGCCACATGTCAATATCACAATAATTTTGCTAACATACACTGGACACGTGTCATCATCCCATACTACCGAAAATCCACGTCTCTACTGATGTCAGCGTCGTAAAAAGCATTACGCATCGCAATGCCAAGCCAATTATTTTGCCAACAAACACGTGTCAAGATCTCATCGAATCAACGGCGCAACGCGATGCGTAATGGTTTTGTGTCACGATGCGCGAGGCAGAATTTTGCCTATAAATTGAAGCTGAAATCAGAAGGAAAATTAATACATTCTTCTGGGGAATTCCTTAAGAATACTAAGAAGATTTTATCTTGTTTGTTTATTTACAGCTTTCTGTATTTAATTTTTTATTTTACGTAAAAGTACTTTCTTTATTTTACTTTACAGTCTTTATTTTACTTTTTCAGTATGTGGAGGTAACTCCCCTTTGCTGGGGTGAAAGGTTAAGCTTTTATTACTAATATTTGGATTCATCTCCCTAAGTTATAATATATAAACTATTTAAAACCTGACTTAATGGGATACCGCCTTTATGGTCGGTTGGACTTAATTAAATTGATTTTAACCTGACTAAATTTGATACCGCCTTTATGGTCGGTTGGAATTAATCATAAACCTGACTTAATCAAGATACCACATATATGGTCGGTTGGTAATGTCATGTAAGGTTTATATATTATAATAAGGGAGATATATAAAATAGAAGTAATAAAAGTGGATCCTCTAACCCCCAGCATTTTCTTTATTGTTTATTTTATCTTCTTAATTTCCAGTTTTACTTTATGTCATTTACTTTATTTAAGTTTTTACTAGTTCTAGATATGTGTTGTAACTAAACCCGTTATCTGAGGTTGTGATGAATTCCAATATCACCGGTTTATAAGGGGTTATTTTACGACTTGGGTAATATAAAGGTTAATTTATTGAGTCTTAAGCTTAATACTTCTTGTTAACTGGCCATTAATAAGATTGATCTGGTAAAATTAAAATGAACTTGGAAAATAGATTTTAGGTTTCAGCCTTAGACTCAATAGCTCACGATCTCCCTTAAGGATAGATAACCCTGAATAGATTTCCTTACAGGATAGGAATATATATATCGGGCGGGGGTAGCCATAATTGGAACTTAATCTTAATGAATTCAGGTAACTTGGTTAACATAAGAATATAATTAATTGGGTTGTACTGGGTGTTTTCATCTGACCATCGGAAGAGGCTTTTGCATAAATTCGTGTTCCAGGTTAATAACCGATATATTGCACAAACGTGAGATAACCACTTCATTTTTAAAAAATATTGGAAGGATTCAGTGTTGGACAATTATGACCCATAGCATCACTATTTGTAAAAGACATTGTGGTTTTTGTACAAATTAGCTATGTGACAAAGGAAATTGCTATTTTATCATTTTGTAATTAGATTACTTGAATATATATGAATGATAAAAGTCCTTATGATTAGTTCCAGATTAATAAGATATGAGACAGTATCAATCCACGTAAGATTTAATCATTAAATATCCCTAGTCATAGTATTATCGAGACTAGACATCGATAATGCAGAATAGGCTAGTATTGCACTTGTGTGCATTATGGAAGCGTAACATCATAGTTTTCATATATTTGGGTATTGGATACTCATGCAAGTGTAATAGAAGGTTCTGTTTGCTGATGGTACGGAATTAGCTTCGCTCTGGATAGACCCATCGGAATCCCATTGGTAGTATGGATATGTGTCTATGGGAATCCAAATCAGGGTTGGTGTATTTGGTCTTAACCTGAGACTTGCATCGCTAATACTTGTGACAATCAGTAAGCTTTGGTTTTGGTCGTCCGGGACTTTAACAGGTTCTGTGTACGCCTCTTCTGGGTTTATTGAGAATCGTAGTGTATTGGGTGTGATGTCAAGATGAAAATATCCTTCAGTCGTATGGAGATGATGATCACGCAGGGATACAGAACTGGTACTCTAATATTTTGCAACTATCGGGATAATATGACAAGGTCATGATTATCCGATTAAAGCGACTAGTTACTAGTGATCCGATATATGCTTCGTATGGGGCAGACACAATTCCAGCCCCAAGCCTAGCATGTGACATCCGATACTGGATTGTAATACGCAATACTCAACAACAGATTCGGAATATATCGCTGCAGCTGAGGCAACAAAAGAGGCATTTTGGATCCATAAATTCCTAATTGGATTAGGAGTAGTTCCGTTAGGAGCTGAGCCCGTTCTTTTGTACTGTGACAATAATGGGGCTATAGCGCAAGCTAAGGAACCACGGTCTCATCAATGATCCAAGCATGTACTTCGACGTTTCCTTCTGATTCGTGAGATCATACATCATGGTGATGTGAAGATCGAGAAGGTCGCATCAGATGACAACATTGTAGATCCGCTGACGAAGGCTATTTCTCAGTAAAAATTTGAGCGACATGTACATAGTTCAGGTGTTAGATACTTGAGTGATTGGCTATAGGCCAAGTGGGAGATTGTTGGACAATTATGACTATAACATCACTATTTGTAAAATACATTGTGGTTTTTGTACAAATTAACTATGTGACAAAGGAAATTGCTATTTTATCAATTTTTTAATTAGATTACTTGAATATATATAAATGATAAAAGTCCTTATGATTAGTTCCGGATTAATAAGATAAGAGACAATATCAATCCACGTAAGGTTTAATCATTAAATATCCTTAGTCGTAGTATTATCGAGACTGGACATCGATAATGCGGAATATGCTAGTATTGCACTTGTGCGCGTTATGGAAGCGTAACGACATAGTTCTCGTATATTTGGGTATTGGATACTCATGCAAGTGTAATAGGAGGTTATGTTTGCTGATGGTACGGAAATAGGTTCGCTCTGGATAGACCCCTTGGAATCCTATTGGTAGTATGACTATGTGTCTATGAGAATCCGAATCAGGGTAGGTGTATTTGGTCTTAACTTGAGACTTGCATCGCTAATACTTGCGACAATCAATATGCTTTGGTTTTGGTCATCCAGGACTTTAACAGGTTATGTGTATGCCTCTTCTGGGTTTATTGAGAATCGTAGTGTATTGGGTGTGATGTCAAGATGGAAATATCACTTCAGTCATATGGAGATGATGATCACGCAGAGATACAGAACTGGTACTCTAATATGTTGCAACTATCGGGATAATATGACAAGGTCATGATTATCCGATTAAAGAGACTAGTTGCTAGTGATCCGATATATGCTTCATACGGGGCAGACACAATTCCAGCCCCAGGCCTAACATGTGACATCCGATACTGGATCGTAATACGCAATACTTAGTATACTACGCTTGATAAAGATTATGTATTCCTTAAAAGAATATTTCTGGAGAATTGGGTAGGCACGGTGCTTTGCTAGAAGCCAACCATGTCTTGTAAATTGGTAAGAACGTGGTAAGGGTACTCACATATTCGGATAGTCTAACGACCGGATTTACTGCCAACATATCCAGGAATCTCATGGGTCGCTTCCCAAAGATTCACCGATGACATTTGACTCGAACAGAATTAATCTGGGATTAATTATGAGAGAGAGAAAATTAATCTAGGATTAATTACGGCAAGAATTTCTCTAGAATAAAATTCAAATAGATGAGAGAGAGAACGATTAATTTGGAATTAATCGATTAAATAATATATTCGATATATTAATTGAAATTAGATTTCAATGCGGAATTAAAATTGGATTTTAATTCGGGCAAACGTATTGATTTAGAATTAATTCGTAAGCAACTTTAATGATAATTTTGCTAGGCATAATTATTTAATTAAATTATATTTAATTATGTCGCAACGGCAAGTTCGTTAATTTGGAATTAAACGAACCCGGGCCCGAGCGAAGTTTCGTGTTGGATTGTTCGACTTAAATTCTGAATTTATAACAAGTGGTGGGACCCACTTGACTTACATCAACTAGTTTGACTAGTGATGGAAGTGGTTAAGGTTGAGTGAAAGAATTAGATTGCTTCTTCAACACACTAACCAATCTCAACACACTTTGTATTTTTTTAATCATTTGGAATGACATATACCTAAATTAGATTTGGTAAATGGTAATTGATTTTAGAAATCAAATACACAAAAAAAAAACAACAAATTGCTCTCTCTCTCCCTCACATAAAAGCCGTGAGCTTCCTTTCTCCATATAGAATTTTTGTTGCAAATTTTCTTCAAGCTAGCACTTTCAAGGAGTCATTCATGGTGTTAGGGAAACTAATCCCTTGAGTTTGGAACACAAAGAAAGGCTTGGAGCTCTTCTCAAACATACAAAAGTTTTGAACTTCATACATTCATCAAATCTGTTCAATGTAAGTATTCCGCAACTTCTTTGAATAATCACACACCGAATCATGAGTAGAGATCCTGGGCATGTTCTAGGAACACTAAAAATGGTATCAGAGACTTTTCTAAGCATGATTATGTTCTAGGGTTTATATACTTTAATTTGGGGTTTTTATGTTTTGAGCATGATTTCTTCAAATTGGTTGTTTGGTTGAGCTTTGATGATGACGAATTAGATTTGTGCATCTTAAAATTTGAGAAAAATCGATTAGATTAATTTTCCCTAAATTCCAAGCCTTGTCGAATATGAACCCTAGCATGTTCATTGTGATTTTTGGAAATTAGACAATTGGATGTGTTGTTGGCATGAAATGTATGATAAATGTTGATTTAATTGGATTGAAATTAAATTGTATAATAATTTCTTGTCAAAAACCGTTAGCCTTAGCATGTATAATTGATTGATTTTGCTTCAATTTGTGTTGGAAATGAGTTGGTTAATTAAAGCATGAATAATTAGTTTAATTGGTGTTTTGGAAATATTGATTTAACTAATTAATTATGGCTATTACACTTTAATTAAAATTAATGTGAAATTTGGAATTTTGTATTAATTAAAATTAGTCTTTAATTTTGAATTAGGCTAATATTGTTGTATTTGGGCTTAATGGGCTTGGTTGGGCCAAGCTTGGTTTAGGAAAATTGGATTGGATCGAAATTGGGCCTAAAACCATTCCATAAAGTCCAAATATAATAATTGGGCCTTTTAATAATTTAATTGGGCCTAATGGGCCTAAATTGATTTTTGGCAAATAGGGTGATTCCTAAATTGGGCCTTGGCATTTGGGTTTTATCCATATTGGCCAAAGCCCATGCCTTAATTAAATTGACATTGGATATTAATTGGGCATTTGAGACCCATTTAGATTGGATTTAGAATCTAAGTCTTAAAGGCACATAGATAAGTGTAATTATTTAATTTGGAATTAAATTAGAATTAGTATTGGATACAAATTAAATTGGATTTAAAATTGTAGTTCGATATAATTCAAGAATACGTACTTTGAGTATTTATTTTTAAAGGAGTTGGACTCGCGCAAATCAAATCGTTGTTTGAACATTGGATGGTCATTAATTCAAAGATTAATTAATTGGATTAGATTAATTTAATAACATGCTTTGTGTGAATACATGGATGTATTGTATGAATAATGTATATCAGATGGATATTAGAATGATGAGGGCAATATTGGAAATTGTTGTAATAAATTTAGAATTTTTTAAATTGGACCTGCGTGTCCAGCCTTTTATCTCTTGACTCTTTTTATTTCTCTTCTCACCAATTCCCCTCAATGTTAATGAGGTTTTTTTATTGTATTATGTAATTGGGTAGAAGTTAGAATAGTGCTAGCGGGAGAGAGGAAATGAAGAGATTTTTTTTAGGAATAATTTTTTAAATATCCATCGGCATATCATTATTATTTATTTTGCGCCTTATTATGCTTTTAGAATGCATGCTTAAGGGTGTATGATGAGACCTAATCAAAGATAATAAATTGGTTGCCAATTTACGCGAAAAATCCTCAATACAATATTAAGCGATTTCCTTCCATTAAGTGGTTCTCTCTCAAGATCCAAGATTGGCAATGGTTTGTTGGCCAAAGTCAAGATCAATGTCCATCGTGGATGTGTTTGAACCACGAAAGCTTTGTTCCATATCGCATGTCTTGGGCAGTTGTGACTTGTTGGCCAAAGTCAAGGTCACTTCTTGTTCATCGACATGGATTACGAAGCTTTCCCACTGTCAGTGGGTCCCGCTTAAATCATTAAGCTTGTTGAGCCAAAGCCAAGGCTTAGTTGATTTAGAGGAAAAAGGTTAGGAAATATATTGGATATATGTTTCGGACTTGGAGGTCCACCTACAGGATCTAGGAATTGGATGACATCCAATTGATCTTAGAGATCTACCTAGTTAAGTATCATATAGCTTGTTGGCCAAAGTCAAGGTTATGTGTTATTTAACGGGATTCTAACCCACTAGGAAACTAGGTTTCCTGAGTACTCCACAGAGGGTGAGAGGCTCACCGAAAAATAGTGGGAGGCCATTATTGAATTTTTAATTTCGTTTAAATACTTGCTAAATACGCGCTTTCAAATTATTTTCATCATTTTATATATTTATATTAGTTGGACTAATATTTTATTATTTTCTTTTAACAGTTGGACTGTACCCGTAATCGTTAATTGAATAGTTAGACTATTGCAATTAAGATGGCCGGAAAGATCAACTTTAGGGACATTATCATGGGCGAAAATGTCTTTAATGGTGCGAACTTTCCTGACTGGGATATGAACCTCAGGATTATCCTGGGGGCTGAGAAGATGCTCTATACGATAGAGAGACCTCTCGGGCCTAAGCCCGGAATTGATCAGCCACTTAAGCTTGAGCTTTGGAAGACTCACAGTGATGACAACTCAACTACTCAATCCGTCATGCTTGCTGCAATGACCCCACAATTTCATCGTTAAAACAATGGATTGGATCCCCACGAAATGATGTTGAAATTGAGGGACCTTCACCGATCTAACCTTAGATCGCAAAAGTATGAATTGCAGAAGAAGCTCTTTCGCTCTCGAATATCAGAGGGTACATCTGTCGAGCACCATGTGTCGCAGATGATTACTGACATCGAACAGCTGGGTAAGCTAGGCATAACCCTTGAGGCTGAGACTTCCATATATTTGATCTTACAGTCTATTCGTGACAGCTGGAGCGGGTTCATCATGAACTACAATATGATAAACCAGAAGAAGACTCTTGGAGGGTTGATGGCAATGCTGAAAAAGGCTAAAAAAGAGCTTTTGAAAGGCAAGAAGCGCGAGGCGCATTTCGCTTCAACATCTCAGAATGTCAAGGCATGGCCGAAGGCTTCTGGAGGTGTGAAGAAGAAGAAGAAGAGAAAGGGCAAGGCCAAATCATCAAAGTCTTCTGGGAAGGCAAAAGATAAATCCCAAGATATCTGCCTACAGTGTGGCAAACGGGGTCACTGAAAGCCTGATTGCCGTGAGTACAAGGTGCACATGAAGGAAGTGAAAGCGGGCAAGACACCGGTTTCAGGTATGTTTGTTATTTAAATAAACATGTCTACTTCTAGTTTTAAAAATTGGATTTTTGATTCAGGTTGTGGTACTCATATATGTACTGATGTGCATGATCTGTAGATTACCAGGAGACTGGCTTCATGAGAGATCGACCTCTGAGTTGGAAATGGGACTAGATTCGTCGTTTTGGCTGTTGGGACCTACATTTTGGAACTCCCCTCAGGGCATGTACTTAATTTATCAGACTTCCATTTTGTACCTAGTTTGACTAGAAACACTATATTTGTATCTTGTTTAACCCAATGTAGGTATACTTTTGTATTCAGAAACACCAGATGTTTTGTTTATAAAAATGATTTTGAGATATGTAGTGCTGATATTAATAATGGTCTTAATATTTTGAATATAATTCAATCTCAAACATATTACATGACAAACAAAAGGCTTAAATTAAGTAACAAAGATGAAACTTATATGTGGCATTGTCGTCTGGGACACATTAACAAGACTCGTATATCCACACTTTCGAAGAGTGGATACTTGGACGGACTTAATCCAAATTCATATGACGTCTGCAAATCTTATTTATTAGGCAAAATGCTTAAAACACCTTTTAGCGGTAAAGGTGCACGTGCCACCGAACTATTAGCCCTCGTTCATAGTGATGTATGTGGGCCCATGTCTAGCCATGCTAGAGGGGGATATGAATACTTCGAAACCTTTACGGATGATGCATCGCGTTATGGTTATGTGTATCTTATGAGACATAAGTCGGAAACCTTTGAGAAATTCAAAGAGTTTCGACACGAAGTAGAAAAATAGACCGGTAAAAGTATTAAAACATTACGGTCGGACCGTGGTGGAGAATACTTAAGCAATGAGTTTCTAGATTACTTGAAAGAGTATGATATTCTTTCACAGTGGACTCATCCTGGAACACCTCAATTAAACAGTGTGTCCGAACGGAGAAACCGAACTTTATTGGACATGGTAAGGTCTATGATGAGTCGCTCTGAGCTACCAATTTCCTTCTGGGGATATGCATTGAACAATGCAATACTTATTTTGAATAAGGTTCCGTCAAAGTCTGTTCAATAGACTCCATATGAAATATGGATATGAAAGAAACCGGGTTTCTCATTCCTGAAGATTTGGGGATGCTGGGCATACGTTAAACGTTTGGATGGTACCAAACTAGAACCCAAATCGGATAAGTGCCTATTTGTAGGTTATCCTAGGGAAACCAAAGGATATTACTTCTACCACCCACAAGAGAACAAGGTATTTGTTGCTCTACATACGGTTTTCCTCGAAAATGAATTCCTAAATACAGTGGTAAGTGGGAGGAAAATTGAACTCGATGAAAATCGGAATGATACTGTTCCTGGCACCGACTCATTAACGGAACATGAATAGTTCATCAGGGATGAAACTGTACCACAATCTTCTAATACACAAGAACCGCGTAGATCGGAGATAGTCAGAAAACAACCTGAGAGGTATGGGTTTCTGATATCACCTCACGTTGATATTAAACTTATTGAGGATAATGAGCCGGCTACGTATGAGGAAGTGATACAAGGTATCGACTCCGCTTTATAGCAAGAAGCCATGGAGTCCGAAATGGATTCCATGTATACCAAACAATTTTGGACACTGGTTGATGCACCAGAAGGCGTAAAGCCTATTGGTTGTAAATGGATCTTCAAGAAGAAGACGGACATGGATGGCAACATACAAACGTACAAAGCTTGGCTTGTAGCGAAAGGGTATCGTCAACGACATGGTGTCGACTACGACGAAACTTTTTCACATGTTGCCATTTTTAAATCCATTCGGATAATGCTTGCTATTGCTGCATATTTCGATTATGAAATATGGCAGATGGACGTCAAAACCGCTTTCCTTAACGGAAACCTTTTGGAGGATGTTTATATGCAATAGTCTGACGGTTTTATCGTATCAAAACATGCAAACAAGGTTTGAAAGTTAAATCGATCCATTTATGGATTGAAGCAAGCATCGCGTTCTTGGAACCAACGTTTTGATGAGATCATAAAAGAATATGATTTCATTCAAAACGAGGATGATCCTTGTGTATATAAGAAGATTAGTGGGAGCGCACTGACATTCATTGTCCTTTACATTGATGATGTATTTCTTATTGGAAATGACATCCCATGCTACAATCGGTGAAAGCTTGGCTTTCATTAAAATTCTCCATGAAAGATCTGGGAGAAGCGGCTTTTGTTATAGGAATAATGATCTACCGGGATAGATCTAGAAAGCTGCTTGGACTCTCCCAGAGCTCGTACATTGACAAAGTGTTGAAGAGATTCAACATGGATCAGTCTAAGAGGGGACTGTTGCCAGTGTCACATGGCGTCTCTCTATCTAAGGACATGTGTCCTAAAACTCAAGATGAGAGAGACAACATGAATCGGATCCCGTTCGCTTCTGCAGTCGGATTGATTATGTATGTCATGATATGTACGCGACCTGATGTCTCGTATGCTTTGAGCATGTGTAGTCGCTATCAGGCAAATCCAGGTGATGGTCACTGGGTTGCGGTTAAGAACATCCTTAAGTATCTTAGACGAACTAAGGATTCTTTCTAAATCTATGGAGATCGAGAACTTGAGTTAACTGGGTTTACCGATGCATGTTTCCAAACCGATAAAGATGATTATAAGTCACAATCCAGGTACATATTTTGCTTGAACAACGGAGCAATGAGCTGGAAATCTTCCAAGTAAGAGACTGTTGCTGATTCAACAACAGAAGCGAAATATATCGCTGCAGTTGAGGCAGCAAAAGAGGCAGTTTGGATCCGTAAATTCCTAATTGGATTAGGAGTAGTTTCGTTAGCAGCTGAGCCCGTTCTTTTGTATTGTGACAATAACGGGGCTATAGCGCAGGCTAAGGAACCACAGTCTCATCAACGATCCAAACATGTACTTCGACGTTTCCAACTGATTCCTGAGATCATACATCGTGGCGATGTTAAGATCAAGAAGGTCATATCAGATGGCAACAATGCAGATCCACTGACGAAGGCTATTTCTCAGTAAAAGTTTGAGCGACATGTACATAGTTCAGGTGTTAGATACTTGAGTGATTGGCTATAGGCCAAGTGGGAGATTGTTGGACAATTATGACCCATAGCATCACTATTTGTAAAAGACATTGTGGTTTTTGTACAAATTAACTATGTGACAAAGGAAATTGCTATATTATCCATTTTTTAATTAGATTACTTGAATATATATAAATGATAAAAGTCCTTATGATTAGTTCCGGATTAATAAGTTATGAGACAGTATCAATCCACGTAAGGTTTAATCATTAAATATCCCTAGTCGTAGTATTATCTAGACTGGACATCGATAATGCGAAATATGCTAGTATTGCACTTGTTCGCGTTATGGAAGTGTAATAGCATAGTTCTCATATATTTGGGTATTGGATACTCATGCAAGTGTAATAGGAGGTTCTGTTTGCTGATGGTACGGAAACAGCTTCGTTCGGGATAGACCCCTCAGAATCCCATTGGTAGTATGACTATGTGTCTATGGGAATCCGAATCAGGGTAGATGTATTTGATCTTAACCTGAGACTTGCATCGCTAATACTTACGACAATCAGTATGCTTTGGTTTTGGTCGTCTCGGACTTTAACAGGTTCTGTGTACGCCTCTTCTGGGTTTATTGAGAATCGTAGTGTATTGGGTGTGATGTCAATATGGAAATATCACTTCAGTCATATGGAGATGATGATCACGCAGGGATACAAAAATGGTACTCGAATATGTTGCAACTATCGGGATAATATGACAAGGTCATGATTATCCGATTAAAGAGACTAGTTGCTAGTGATCCAATATATGCTTCGTACGAGGCAGACACAATTCCAGCCCCAGGCCTAGCATGTGACATCCGATACTGGATCGTAATACGCAATACTTAGTATACTATGCTTGATAAAGATTATGTATTCCTTAAAAGAATATTTCTAGAGAATTGGGTAGGCACGGTGCTTTGCTAGAAGCCAATCATGTCTTGAAAATTGGTAAGAACTTGTGACGGGGTACGCACGTATTCGGATAGTCCGACGATCGGATTTACTGCCAACATATCCAGGAATCTCATGGGTCGCTTCCCAAAGATTCACCGATGACATTTGACTCGAACAGAATTAATCTGGTATTATTTATGAGAGAGAGAAAATTAATCTAGGATTAATTGCGGCAAGAATTTATCTGGGATAAATTTCAAATAGAAGAGTGAGAATGATTAATTTGGAATTCATCAATTAAATAATATATTCGATATATTAATTGAAATTAGATTTCAATGCGGAATTAAAATTGGATTTTAATTCGGACAAACGAATTGATTTAGAATTAATTCGTAAGCGACTTTAATGATAATTTTGCAAGGCATAATTTTTTAATTAAATTATATTTAATTATGTCGCAACGGCAAATTCGTTAATTTGGAATTAAACGAACCCGGGCCCGAGCGAAGTTGCGTGTTGGATTGTTCGACTTAAATTCTGAATTTACAACAAGTGGTGGGACCCACTTGACTTACATCAACTAGTTTGACTAGTGATGGAAGTGGTTAAGGTTGAGTGAAAGAATTAGACTGCTTCTTCAACACACTAACCAATCTCAACACACTTTTTATTTTTTTAATCATTTGGAATGACATACACCTAAATTAGATTTGGTAAATGGTAATTGATTTTAGAAATCAAATACAAAAAAAAAAAACAAATTGCTCTCTCTCTCCCTCACATAAAAGCTGTGAGCTTCCTTTCTCCATATAGAATTTTTGTTGCAAATTTTCTTCAAGCTAGCATTTTTAAGGAGTCATTCAATGTGTTAGGGAAACTAATCCATTGAGTTTGGAACACAAAGAAAGGCTTGGAGCTCTTCTCAAATATACAAAAGTTTTGAACTTCATACATCCATCAAATCCGTTCAATGTAAGTATTTCGCAACTTCTTTGAATATTCACACACCGAATCATGATTAGAGATCTTTGGCATGTTCTAGGAACACTAACATTCACAACCCTATATAGTTTAATAATATTGAATTTTCCTTTTATTTACTTCGCACTATTTTATTTACTTATTTTAAGTTTAAAATCACCATCCAATCAAACAACCAATCCATTAGATACTCGTAAATATTTGGCTTAACAAATTAATAGCTTAGGTATTAAGTCATCGTGGGATCGATACATTTTATACTACTTGAGCAATATGTGCGCTTGCGTAACATGAGTGTTTACCACCGATCAAGTTTTTGGC
This sequence comes from Zanthoxylum bungeanum, assembly GCA_019454045.1. Taxonomy (NCBI): domain Eukaryota; kingdom Viridiplantae; phylum Streptophyta; class Magnoliopsida; order Sapindales; family Rutaceae; genus Zanthoxylum; species Zanthoxylum bungeanum. Next base: position 28,249 of record SKCR01026492.1, read on the forward strand.
ACCGTTGTCGGGGACTTATTTATCTTTCACTATTAATTTTGAGGTTAGATACCTTTTACTTGTGTCTAATTTCTTTTTACTTATTATTTGTTATTTTCTTGTGTTTCAGGTTCTCTCTCACTACATGAGAAGAACCAGAAGCTTTGAAATCCGTCAATTTCTTGACCCAGAAATTGAAAGAACCATCAGACAGTTGAGAAGGGAAAGGTGAGAAAGTCAAGAAGCACTGATCAACATGGAACCTGAACCTTTGGAGGTTGCACCACCAATTCCTATTCGAGACATAACTATTCCAGTGGTTGACGGCTTCATTTCATGCATTGTACTTCATCCCTTACCAGAAAATATGTGTGACATCAAAACATACATTCAGATGATACAACAATCAGTTCATTTTGGGGGGGAATGCAACTGAAGATCCTAATGCCCACATCAGCAACTTCCTGGAAGTTTGCGGCACTTTCAATGACAACCGAGCGGCAGAAGAAGTAATTAAATTGCGTGTTTTTCCATATTCCTTGAAAGACAGAACTAAGGCTTGGCTACATTCACTACCAGTAGGTTCCATCACAATTTGGAACACTCTAGCCACCAAATTCCTTGCAAAGTACTTTCCCCCTGCCAGAACTGGAAAGCTGAGGAATGACATTACATCCTTTGTGTAACATGACTCAGAATCCCTCTGCGAAGCTTGGGAAAGATACAAGGAATTGCTCCAGAAATATCCTCACCATGAGATTGCAAAGTGGCTACAAGTCCAAACATTCTATAATGGACTTTCTAGACTGATGAGGATCACAATTGATGCTGCTGCTGGAGGAGCTTTAATGGAAAAATGAGAAGATCAGGCCTGGGACTTAATTGAATAAATGGCTAACAACAATTCTTTGTGGCCAACAGAAAGAAACATGATTCAATGAATAGCTGGAATCCATGAAGTCAGAGCCAACACAGCAATGAATGCCAGGTTGGAGCAGATACGCAACTGCCTGGAAACACTTAGCACGCAAGTTGTAAACATCGCCGGTGCCATAAAATCACCATGTGGAGGAGCACCAAAGGCAAACCAACATGATGAGACGGTGAATTATGTCAACAATTTCAACAGACATAGGAACAATTCATATTCTAACACCTACAATCCAAGGTGGATGAATCATCCCAATTTCGCATGGAGCAACAATTGAGGGCAAAAGAACAATCTACCACCCGGATTCCAACAGCAGAACAAAGGCCATGAGTATGAAAAAGAACCAGAAATAAAAGAAATGCTTGCAGAGATGTTCAAAAAGTAAGAAGCCAAATATGATGCTATGTTTCAAGCCCAAGCAGCATTCAATCAAAGCCAATCAGCATCTATAAAGGCACTATAAAATCAAATAGGACAACTGGCTAATGGTCAGAGTTACAGACCGTAAGGTACCTGTAGGACACAGAACTTGACGATGCTGTTCTAGGCTCGCGGCCTAGTTGGGAGTACGGAATATTCCGCGGAGGAACTAAACCGGAGAAATAACATGGAGTCGCCACCCAGTGTGAACTGGGATAAAGATTTAAGGCCGCACTCACCCCTCGCAAGGGAAGACCTCAAACCGTTGGGTTCGGAATGGTCCCTTACTTATGTCACTTGTGATGATATGATTTGTGCAATAAACTAACCGAATCTATTCAACATTCATGCTCAAGAGTAATCTACGCCTAAGTCCACATGCATAATAATAATAATGAGAACCTATATCTAAGTTCGCATACTTCAAAGTAAGTTGTCATAACGGAAAACACGCAATAACATACAATCATCACACAAGCATGGCCAACTATCTAATGCGGAAAATAAATAAGAATCTAAGCATAAATATAAATTAAATCCCTAATGTGAAAACAACCTAATCATGCATAAAGAAATAACTTTCTATCGACTAAATCATGCTTAAGATAAATAACATGCTAACAATATAATCATGCTTTAATAATAAATAAATAACCTACGAGCTACAACATGTTCAAACACAAGTTTGGATGAGACGAAATACGTGTCTCTTAAGTGGTACGTGGCATTGTATCTCGAGTACAAATCGCACTACCGTCCATTCGGATTCGGCTACGGAATTTACGTCCGGGTTTCCATCCTATATAACACAAAAAGGAACACATATTCCGCTCATCCAACAATCACATCATGCCTCAAACGACTCTCATGCGATAATATTTTTAAAATAAACAAAATAAACGAAAGATAATAAATAAAAGGGTGCCCTCAGGTCTAACCTCTTTTGTCGTCTCACGAAAGCGCGTTACACGGCCGTCGGAATGCAGAATGCTCTGCAACTTTTCTGGTTCACTAATCCAACGTTTCTCCTCGCTGTTTCGCTGTTTAGGCTGCTGTTTTTATTGTATTTTCTGGTCACTGTATTTGGTAATTAGGGGACTATTTTGTGGGTTATTTGGACTGGCTTGGGGGCAGTTTTCTGAGGTTTTGAGACTATTTTTGGAGGGTAAAAGGGGTGCTATTTTATGCGGTTTAGTGGGGTCTTTATTTTTTGTTGTTTGTTCATTCGATCAGTTGGAGGTGAGGCTCGTGGCTGTCTGTTTTGTGAAGAAAGAGTGAGTGCTTTTGTTCTCATTGGAAAGGGCTGTTGAAGGATGGCGTTATTGACGTGTGGGACGTGCATGTGCTTTTGAGTGTGTGGCTGCGCTAGGCTTGTTTGTTCGTGGGTTATTGTTGAAAGATTGTACCGAGAGTGAAGGGGTTTATGGTCTGTTGAAGCAGTAACTTGAGGCCTGAGTGGTGGCTATGAAGGCTGTTGATGAGGGTTGATTCGTGAGGGTTGCATGGTTTCTGTGTGGGGCGTGCGTGACTGATGAAGTTCAAAGGGCGTGATGAAGCTGATTGAGGCGTTGAGGGGCTTTTGTCGTGAATGGTTTTTGTCGTGAATGGGTTGCGAGAGAGCTAAGGGACATGAATTAGGGTTTTTCTTTGGTCAGTTACTCGGTTGTGTGGGTTGCAGCTTATTAGGGTTTCATTTGTGTTGTTTGTCAAAGGCAATTGGTGTTAAAGGCTGTGAGCAGGGGCATTGATGCATTAGCGTGAGGCCAAGGTAGTTGAGGGTAAGGGTTGCTCGGCCCAGGGCATGTGGCGAGGGCGTGGAGCGTGGCTAGTGGACGTGAAGGCAGCAGGTCAAGGGCGTGAATTTCTTGTGAAGAGGCAATATGTGAGGAGGGCTAGTAAGGGGCATTTTTAGGATGGCTGGTCACGTAAATGGCTATCTTTTAATTTATATGTGATAAGGAAATCTTTTAATTTGTGGAAGTGATTTATGTATTTTAGGAAATGGATTTAATTTAATTTAGGAAGGTGATTTAATTTGTGTCATGTGTTTCAATTTAATTTTAATTTGTTTTAATTTAATTTGTGACATGTATTTTAAATGTTTTAATTATTTAATTTGTGAGATGTGTTTTAAATTTTTTAATTATTTTAGATTGGGCTTGGTGTGTTTAAAAATAGAGGTCCAACAAGCGAACCCGAAGTGAAACAAGCGAGTTAAATCTGACAAAATGCTAATTTCCAACTTTACCCTTCCAACGTCCGTTTCCTGCGACTTTCACAACTAAAGAGGTAGTGTCTCCATACGAGACTCATCATCAGCCTTATATGAAAAAAATGCAGTGCCTACAGTACCCTTCCTAGTAACACAGAACCAAATCCAAGGAACCGAGAGCATGAACAATGTCAAGCCATTACTTTGAAAAGCGGTACTGAGATCAACAAAGATGTTGGAATCAAAGCATCCACTGAGGAAATTCCAAAATAAACAGAGCCACAGATGGAGGAAAAGAGACAAAAGAAAATGATCAAGAAAAATTCACTCCATCTCCACCTTTTCCATAACGTATCCAGAAAAGTAAACTAGACAAACAGTTTGCTCGATTTTTGGAGATCTTCAAAAAGCTGCACATCAACATTCCATTTGCAGAAGCTTTGGAACAAATGCCAGCTATGTCAAATTCATGAAAGACATTCTATCATGAAAGCGGAGATTGGGAGATTACGAGACAATAGCATTAACAAAAGAATACAACACCATCATTCAGAGGAAGCTTCCCCCAAAATTGAAAGATCCTGGCAGTTTCACCATCCCTTGCACCATATGCGAACATTACTTCGGTAAGGCTTTATGTGATTTAGGTGCCAACATTAACTTGATTCCTTTGTCTATTTACTGGAAACTACAGATTGGAGAAGTAATGCCTACCTCAGTTACTCTGCAGCTTGCTGACAGATCGCTCACATTTCCGAGAGGTGTAGTGGAAGATGTATTGGTTAAAGTCGAAAAATTCATTTTCCCTGCAGATTTCATTATCCTTGACATGGAAGAAAACAAAGATGTATCTATCATCCTCGGGAGACTATTTTTGGCTACAGGTCAAACTATTTTTGATGTACAAAAATGAAAACTAACCATGAAAGTGCAGGACCAAGAAGTTACATTCAATGTTTTCAAAGCCATGAAATTCCCGAGTGATGAAAATGAGGAGGAATGTTTCAGAATTGATGTTTTAGATAGTATCATCCATGATACTGATGCAATGCAACTTCCCAAAGATAAACTTAAAGCTTGCATCACCTACATGATTGACAGCGAACTAGATGATGAAATTCTGGAATGTATCAACTATCTTGACAGACCCTTTCGCTTCAAATCGACACCACTCGTGGAAAGTTTGGAACTATCAAAAAATGAGTGAATCAAGCCTTCGATTGAAGAACCATCGCAGCTAGAACTAAAGCTACTTCCGAACATCTCAGGTATTCATTCTTAGAAAACTCTTATGATTTACCTGTGATTATTTCTTCATCGCTAACATTGGAGCAGGAAGAAAAATTACTGAGAGTGTTACAAGAACACAAGAAAGCCATTGGCTGGACTATAGCAGACATTCGAGGCATTAGTCCATCATTTTGCATGCACAAAATTTTGATGAACGATGAGTACAAAGCCACAGTGAAGCATCAGCGGAGACTAAATCTAATCATGAAAGAGGTCGTAAAGAGAGAAATTATCAAATTGTTGGATGCCGGCATCATCTACCCCGTCTTTGACAGCACATGGGTGAGTCCTATGCAATTGTGCCAAAGAAAGAAGGAATAACTGTAGTTACAAATGAAAAGAATGAGCTTATTCCAACAAGAACGGTGACTGGATGGAGAGTATGTATGGACTACAGGAAACTGAACAAAACAACAATGGAATATCATTTTTCGCTGCCATAAATTGACCAGATGTTAGACTGACTGGCGAGACATGAGTTCTATTATTTTCTGGATGGATACTCGGGGTACAATCAGATTGCCATCGCCCCAGAAGATCAAGAGAAAACCATTTTTACATGTCCTTATGATACTTTTACTTTCCGCAGGATGCCATTTGGACTATGTAATGCTCCAGCCACATTTCAACGTTGCATGATGGCCATCTTTTCATACATACTGGAACAAAGTATGAAGGTTATCATGGATGATTTTTCAGTGTTTGGAGACTTATTCGACCATTGCTTGCAAAATCTGAAAAAGGTGTTACAAAGGTGCGAAGATACCAATCTGGTATTCAACTGGGAGAAATGCCACTTCATGGTGAATGAAGGCATTGTGTTGGGAAATCGGATCTCACAAAAGAGACTCGAGGTAGACAAAGCAAAGTTCAAGATAATTAAAAAACTACCTCCACCATCATCTGTAAAAGGGATTCGAAGTTTTCTCGGACATGCAGGCTTTTACAAGAGATTTATCAAAGACTTCTCCAAGATGGCTAAACCTCTGTGCAATCTGCTAGAGAAAGATGTGCCTTTCAACATCACCAAAGAATGCCACGAAGCTTTTGAGATCTTGAAACAGAAGCTGGTCTCTGCCCCTATTAGAGTAGCACTAGACTGGACCCTTCTATTTGAGGTGATGTGCGATGCTAGTGATTTTGCTGTAGGTGCAGTTTTGGGACAATGCAAAGCAAAAATATTCCATACTATTTAGTACTCCAGCAGAACTCTGAAAGAAGCTCAACTCAACTACACAACCACTAAAAAGGAGTTGCTCACAGTTGTGTTTGCTTTTGATAAATTCCGCTCTTATCTGCTGGGTCCCAAAGTGGTGGTCTACAAAGATCATTCAGCAATCAAATACATGATTGTAGACACTGCATTTTTGCATATAAGTACCGATAATGAGTCTCACATGGAGACACTACCTCTTTAAATTATGAAAGTCGCAGGAAACGGACGTCGGAAGGGAAGAGTCAAGAATTGATATTTTTGTTGGATTTAGTTCGCTTGTTTAGCTTCAGGTTCGCTTGTTGGACCTCTGTTTCAAAACACATCCTTAGCCCAAACCCCCGCAAGACACACACCAAGCCCATACATCACCAAACTACACACCAAGCCCACCAAGACAAGCCAAACTCACACCCAAACCACTATAAGCCACGCCCATTTACCTTCCAAAATAACCAAATCACACATTAAACACATGCTAAAATCAAGACAAATCACATTCCCAAATTAAAAGATACTAATCAAATCTCATCAAACGCTTTCCTAATTCGATTAAATTACATTCCCTAATTAAACAAGATCAAATCAAATCAAATCAAATCATATCCCGAATAAAAAAGGAAAAAATCAAATCAAATTAAAAGACATTCCTAATTAAAAGATATCCCCATAAATGCACAAATCATTTCCCTATTCGTACAAGGATTACCCCTCATTTGCCTATAAAAATAAGCCTTAACCCAACCTTGAAACCCCTGGCTCATCCTCACGGCACTCACAAAGAAAAACCCTAAAGCTCCATCTCTCTCCTCTCTATTACTCACAAAAACCTTAAAGACCTATTCAACTCTCACGCAGCCACTTCCGCCCATCTTCACTCTCTCGCCTCCATCACCTCTCTCAACCCTCGGCAGCAGCCTTCCCTCATAAAAACACCTCACTCACCAACCGACTAAACTGCCCCTAACAAAATCAAAGACACGTACACAAACCATGCACAAAAAAGGCACACACTAGCAACCCTAATTCACAGATCACGCACCACATCCTTCACGAATAACGCCCACAGCCCCTCAATCATCACGCACACACTGCCCATTAATCAGCCATACTCCACGCAGCTTCATCGTCCCTCAATGCCACTCTCTCACTAGCCCCCACGTGAAGACACAAATCCAACACAGTCAGCCCTTACACGCATGAACAGCAGACGCGTCCCCCATGCAACCCACTGCCGAGTATCAACCACACTGCCCTCTCATTAAACGCATGCCCTTGACCCTCTACAAACCAACAACAGCCCTCAACCCCCGAAACAACCCCAGAAAAGTTAGCGAAACAGTGAGGAAAAAATAGTAGAAATACAGTGAAGGAAAGCGCGGACAAAGCAGTGAAACAGTGAGTGAAACTGTGAACCAGAAATCCAGAAAAATAAAGAAGCGTTAACCCTTCCGGCAACGTCCCAACGCACTTCCAAGAGACGACTTAAGAGGTTAGACCTGAGGGCATATTCTTTATTAATTATCTTTTATTTTTATTTATTTTAGTACTTTATTTCATATGAGTATTATGGATTGGTGCATGATGTGATTTTCGGATGAACGGAATATGTGTTCTCTCTTGCGGTATATCGGATGGAAACCCATACGTAAATTCCGTAGCCGAATCTGAATGGACGGTATTGCGGTTTGCACTCGAGATACAATGCCACGTACCACTTGAGAGACACACATGTTTCGTCTCATCCAACCTTGTGTTCAAGCATGATTTAGTCTAATATGTTATTTATTTTTTTAAGCATGATTTAGTCTAGTATGTTATTTATTTTTAAGCATGATTATGTTATTTTTATGCATATTATAGTTATTTTCTTTCGCAATAGGAATTTAATTTACGTTTATGTTTAGGATGTTATTTATTCTTTGTATTTGATAATTCAACATGCTCATTGTGTGATATTGTATGTTTGCCATTATGATAACTTACTTTCAAAGCATGCAAACTTAGATGTAGGATTTACTTTCATGAATGCGAACTAGATCTAAGTTACTCTTGAACATAGATGTTGCGTAGACTCGGTTAAGTTATTGTACAAATCTTTTCATTACAAGTGGCATAAGTAAGGGACCATTCCGAACCCAACGGTTTGAGGTCTTCCATTGCGAGGGGTGAGTGCGGCCTTAAATAATTTTCCCGGTTCACACCGGGTGGCAACTCCATGTTATTTCTCTGATTTAGTTCCCCCGCGGGCTATTCCGTACTCCCAACTAGGCCGCGAGCCTAGAAAAACACCGAATTCCGTGTCCTATAGTTTGGCGACTCCACTGGGGATAGAGAATCAGCCCCGAAATAATGTCTTGTAATGTTTGTGATTTGTGCTTTAGTTAACTGTGTCTACTGTGGGTTGAAGGGGTTTAATCAAAGGCATTGTTAAGGCTAGGTGATGGTTTGGTGTCTTCCTTCATTCACTACCTTTTTAAGGAAAAGCTGTGAAGGCACCTAGATAATCATTTACTTGTATCTTACTGTGATGGACTAATTTTGATTACTCGTTGTTTATTCCTGTCACCAAGCGATAAGAGCCTAAAAGGCTTGGGTATTTAAGAGAGTTCACTTCACCCTCCCTCTAGGGAATCTAAAATGGGAAATCCATTTGACAGTCAGTCACGCATCATAACTCGTTGGCACGTACCTCAGTGTATAAAAAAGGTGCGCTCACTTGGTCGCTCGGACCCTTGAGTGAGGAGACCTAGTTGTGGGCAATCCTTCATCGACGAGAGCCTTTGCCTATACCCCTATAAACCCACATATGAACCGTAGTTGTAGGACCAATAGAAACTACTCCTTTATGTTTGCGTTTATGACCATCGTCATTTAGATCCAGTTGGACATTTTGTCATGAGGTATGGGCTTGTTGGGCCATTTAAACTGGGACGATTCTGTGCTTATGGCAATTGGGCCAAAAGCTTCTAAAATGCCCATGGGCCATTTCGTGTTTAGGCCTTTTATCATTTGAAGTTGTTTAGCCATGTTATCGCAAAAGTGTAAACCTGTTGGGCCTTTTCAACTGGGATAAATTTGCACATCGCAATAGTATAATTGAATGCTTTAAAATGATAATGGGCCGACTTACATATTCCATGCATCGTACGCATCTCATGCATCTCATGCATACATGCATCATGTTAACCCATGTGTCTTAAAAGTCATCATAGATATCCGTTAGGTTAGAGAAGAAAAAAAAAGATTTGTCAAAAAGAGTTTAGCAAACATGGATATCGGGAAAATGAAACCGAGGAACAGAAAACTGTACGGCAAGGATAGAAAGATCATGGTGGGCCCAAAAAAAAAAAAAAAAAAAGAAAAAAAAAGATTGTTTTTAAGTCCTTAATAGTTATGCATAAGTCCGGTGATGACATTGTTTGCTGTATGGAGAAACCTTAGAAACAATAAGTGCGAGATGTGCTCTCATCTAGTATTCTGAGTGGTTAATCTCTGCTAGACTCGTTAGCACTTGATTATGGGATCTTAGCAGTAGAAGCCTGAGTAGTCGGCAAGATGACTAGTTGAAGAGATGACGGATCAGTGAATGACTGTTTGCCTGGATGTCCATCTTGGTTTACTTATACTACGATGTATGATATGGTTGGAAACAAAGAAAAAGTCTCTGCAATGAAAAGAAAAGAAAAATAAATAAATAGACCGCCTATAACCGATAAGCGTGAAGCTACCCATGGGCGAGTATTAGGACCACCATAAGGAGAAATGATACCTTAAAGGGTAGGTGTGTCAAAGAAAGAAAAAAAGAAAAAAAGTAGAAAAAAAGAAAAAGAAAAAGAAAAAGAAAAAGAAAAAAAAAGAAAAAGAAAGCTCAAAATGAAAAGAAAGAGACAAGAGAAAAAAGAAGAAGACCATATCATGTTGAGTATAACGAAGTAATCACAGAGTGTGATCAAGACATCTAGGTTGGTTAGACCCACCGATCCAATTCTCCGAGACAAAATCATCGAGTTGGCTTACTTAAGGATTAAGCTGCGAAAGAGCCTTGGCACACACACACACACTATGAGTCTAGTTCAGATCACTCATTCAGACGAGCGGATCTAAGTGTATTAAGTACTTTGAAGGTTCTCTAGTTTCGAAACGAATCATCCATTGAGGACGAAAATATGTTTAGCTATCAGGATTATCTCGTGAGAGGCAGTACAATATGTTGGAATGAACCACCACATCAGCATCAGCATCAATTTTGGGGATGAATCCCAGGGTCGAGGCCCACATCAGCATCATTTTGGGGGCGAGGCCCACATCAGCACTCCGGGTATGGAGACACATCAACATCAGTATCAGTTTTACCGGGTATGGCACTCCGGGTATGGAGACACACCAACATCAGTATCAGTTTTGGGGATGCGTCCCAGGGTCGAGGCCCACATCCGCACCAGTATCAGTTTGGGATGAGTCCCAGGGCTGAGGCCCATATCAGCATCATCATTAGTTTTGGGATCAGTACACGATCTACTTTGATCTAGTGCAAGAAGCGAAGAACATAAAGCTAAGCCAAGAACTGGGGGCGACCAGTCTACCACCCCACGAATAAGGGATTTATCGAGAACTTGAGCAATGAGACTAAAGGAAACTGAGCAATCACCAAGAGAGAACCGACAGAAAGGAATTATGAGCATGCCCAGGGGGCGATCAAAGACTTTTGCAAGAAAATGGCACCAAGGAGTTCAAGGAAAGCCTAACCCATCGGTATAGGAAATACATTCATGCATACATGCATACACATCACATGCACACAATTTTGTCTTGTTTTGTTCGCAGGGTTTGAAGAAAAGCGGCAAAGACAAACAGTTAGGGAATAAAGCCCATAATCAAACAGTTCGGGAACAAAGCCCATAATCAATTCAGTTCGGGAACAAAGCCCACAATCCATTCAGTTCGGGAACAAAGCCCAGGGAATAAAGCCCATGGAATATAGCCCACATTCAGTACAGCTCGGGAACAAAGCCCACAGCCAACACGGTTCCGGAACAAAGCCCATGGAATAAATCCCACTATGTACACAGCTCGGGAATAAAGCCCGCACTCAGCACAAAACGGGAACAAAGCCCAGGGAACAAAGCCTACATTCATTACATATCGGGAACAAAGCCCACAGTGTTGGTTTCTAATTAGGTCCCAAGATCATGAAATCAAGCAAGAAAAACGCATGAATACTTCAAGGAGTAAGGCGGAATACATACTCACATTGAATGGTTTGATGCTAGGAAGAACAAGTGGCTTCTTCCTCCATTTTGGAGCTCGGTTTTGGCAGCCTTGGAGTTGCTGGACTGCACGTTTTGGGCTGTGAAAATCCTCTAATTTTCGGCCATTGAAGACCTCCATTAAAGCTCCAAGCTTTGAGATTCCAAGCTCAAAGATTCACTACCCTATCACCTTTGTATAAACCCTAGGTGTGTGCTAGCACCACATCTTCTTCCTTGCTTCTCATTGATTCGGTCCAACCTTCAATTTTGGGAGAAGAAACGGTTCCAAACCGTGAAGGAGAATGAGGGAAAAGAGAGGGAGAAGAAAACGTTTTTGAGGAGAGAGAGAGTTAAATGAAAAAGGTGTATTTGATTTATTTATTTCCAAAATTAATAAACCATTTACCTTTTTCAAATTTCAAAAAATCAAAAGGTAAAAGTGAAAAGCAATTTAACTTTTCCCAACCACCTTTCACTATTCACATCAAGTCACTTTAATAAAGTGACAACATGTCATGTCACATCACTCAAAGTGACAAGTGATTTGACAATTGATGCGACTAGCGATTTGACGCTTGATGTGACTTGCGTGCCGCACTCGAATTCGAAATGCGAATGCACTCGCAATCACTCTCGGGCTCGAGTTCGCTAATTTCAAATTAATGAATTTTCCATCGCGTCGTAATTAAATGATTACGCCTAGCGAAATCACTATTCACGTCGCTAATGAATTAATTCTAAATTAATTCGTTTGCCCGAAATAAAATCCAATTTCAATTCCGCGTCGAAATCTAATTTCGCATAATATATCGAATATATTATTTTATCGATTAATTCCAAATTAATCGTTCTCTCTCTTTAAACGATATTTTATCCCATATAAAATATCTCCCTAATTAATCCCAGATTAATTTTCTCTCTCATCGAATTAATCCAAGATTAATTTTCTCTCTCTTCTAATTAATCCCAGATTAATTAAAGTGCGAGTTATACATCATCGGTGAATCCTCGGGGAGCGACCCATGAGATCTCCGGATATGTTGGCAGTAAATACGATCATCGGACTATCCGAACACGTAAGTACCTCGTACTACGTTTTACCGATTCACAAGACAAGGTTGGCTTCTAGCAAAGCGCCATGCATACCCAATTCTCCAGAAATATCCTTACAGGAATATATGATCTATATCAAGCGTAGTATACCGAAGTATTGCGTATTTCTGTCCAGTATCGGATAGTCACGTGCAAGGCCTGGGGCTGGAATTGTGTCTGCCCCGTACGAAGCACATATCGGATGTCTGGTAACTAGTCTCTATAATCGGATATACATGATCTAGTCATAATATCCCGATAGCTCGAGCATTTAAGAGAACGATTTTCGTATCCTACGTGACCATCATCTCCACTATGACTAGAGTGATACTTCCGTCTTGACATCACACCCAACACGCTACGATTCCCAATATACCCAGTATCGGCGTATACAGAACCGGTTAAAGCCCTGGACGACCTCAACTAAAGTATATTGATTGTCGTATGTATTAGCGGTGCAAGTCTCAGGTTAAGACTAAATACACCTACCCTGATTGCAGACTCCCATAGACACAGTCATACTACCAATGGGGTTCCGCGGGGTCTATCCAGAGCGAAGCTGTTTCCCGTACCATCGGTGAAACATAACCTCCTACCGCACTTGCATAAGTATCCAATACTTAAATATATGAGAACTGTGCTCGTTGTGCCCTCACAACGTGCACAAGTGCAATACTAGTCTTTTCCGCATTACCGATGTCCAATCTCGATAATACTCTGACTATGGATGTTTAATGATTTATCCTTCGTGGACTGATACTGTCTCATATCATTCTCTGTCCAGGAACAAATCATAGGGACCTCTCATCATTTATATATCTAGGTGATCTAATCACAAATGATAAGAGTGCAATCTCCTTTGTCACATAGTTAATTTTTAAAACAACAATATGATCTGTACAAATAGTGACGCTATGGGTCATAATTGTCCAACAATCTCCCACTTGGCCTATAACCAGTCACTCGAGTCTCTGACACCCTAACTATGTACGGTTGGCTCAAACTGCTGAGAAAAGATTTTCGTCAGCGGATTTGTATGAATATCATCTTGATGCGATTTATTCAATCATCACATCGCCACGATGTATGATCCGAACGAATCAGATGAATATCGAAGTATGTATCTGGATCGTTGATGAGACCATTAATTCTTTAGTCTGTGCTGACGCCTAGCTCAGCTGCTAACAGAACTATATCTAATCCAATTAGATATTATCGACCCTACAAGACTTCTATTGCTGCCTCAGCTGCAGCAATAATCCGTATTTGTTGTTTATTCGATAACAGTATCTTGCTTGGAAGATTCCAGTTCACTGTACCGTTTTTCTACGTTTTTATTGTACCGTTGTTACGACTCATAGTCGTTATCATGAAAGCCAAGCTTTCACCGATTATTTTATGGGAATATCATTTCCAGAAAATGATATATCATCATCATTCAGGACATTCACTGTCAGTGCGCTCCTACTAACCTCCTTATATACACAAGAATTATTTTCGTTTTTGAATTAAATCATACACCATTATGATTACATCAAAACGATAATTCTAAGCACTCAATGTTTGCTTCAATCCATCTGTGGATCGAATAACCTACAAACCTAGTTTGCTTGTTATGGTTCGACAAAACCGACAGGATATTGTAAACATCCTCTGAAAGGTTTCCGTTAAGGAAAGCGGTTTTGGCATTAAGCTGCCACATTTCATGAATGAAACATGCAGCATCAGCAAGCATTATCCAAACGGATTTACCGTGGCAACAGGTAAAAGGTTTCGTCACAATCAACACAATGTTGATAACTCTATCTTTTCGCTACAAGCCTAGCTTAGTACGTTGGTATGTTGCCATCCATGTATGTCTTCCTTGAATACTTATAGTACCAATAGGCACAATGCCTTGCGATACATCAACTAGTATCCAAACATAGTTGATATACATGGAATCCAATTCGGATTCATGGCACTTTGCCATAATTAGGGAGTTGATACCTTGTATCACTTCCTTATACGTCGTCAGTTGGTATTCCTCAATAAGATAGACATTTTTATGAGGCGAGATCAGAAACCCATACCCCAGGTTATTTTCTGACTCTATCCGACCTACGCGGTTCTTGTGTATTCGAAGAGTAATGGTATAGTTTCATCCTTGATGAACTATTTATGTTCCATTAAGATTCGGTGCCTTGAACAGTATTACTCTGATTTTCATCGAGTTATATTATCCTCCCACTTACCACTGTATATCGGTATTCCTCTTAGGAAAATCGCATGGTGAGCAACAATCTAATTGTTCTCTTGTGAGGTGTATAAGTACAATACTTATGGTATCCCTAGGATGACCTACAATTGGCACTTATCCTATTTGGGTTTTAGTTTGGTATCATCCAAACATATGCCTGGCATACCCAAATATTCAGGAATGTGAAACCCGGTTTCTTTCCCGTTCATATCTAATATGATATCTGTCAAACAGATTATTATGGAACCTTATTCAAAATAAGTTCTTGCACTGTTTAAAGCTTATCCGTTGAAGGAAATGGTAGCTCAGATCGACTCTTGATTAACCTTATCATGTCTAACAAAATTCGGTTAATCCGTTCGGACACCGTCAAACTGACGTGTCCGGGAGGAGTTCCTTAGGAGTCCTTATTGAAAGAATATTATACTCTTTCAAGTATACGAGAAACTTATTGCTTAAGTATTTTCCATTAAGGTCTTACCGTGACGTTTAATACTTTAGCTGATCTGTTGTCTATTTCGTGTCGAAACTGTGAAAGTTTCCGATTTGTGTTCTTCAAAAGAAACACATAACCATACGCGATGCCACATCCGTACAGGTCACGAAATATTCATATCCATATCTAGACTAGCTAGACATGGGCCCACTTGCTTCACTATGATAGGGCTAACAGATCGGTGGCATTTACACTTTTACCAAGTAAATAGTGTTTTTAGGCATTTTGCCTAAATAGACTAGATTCGTAGACTTTATTTGAATGGAATCAAATCAGTCCTGGTACCCACTCTTCAAAAGTGCGGATATACGATTCTTGTTTAATAGTGTCCCTGACAACTATGCCACAATTAAGTTTCTTAACTGATCAAATCAGTTTGAGCTATTTATTTGTCATGTTATATATTTGAGATATTTATATTCAAAATACAAATTTGTTATCCACATCTAATGTGTTTATCTCAATATCATCTTTATACAATAAAACACTTTAGTGTTCTAGAATATAAAGGTTCACCCGCAGCGGGTTAAACACTGATATAGAGATAATGTATCTAGTCAAACTAGTTACATTATAATAGTTCCTTATTTAAGTACTAACCCGAAGTAGTTCCTAAATTCAGGTATCTACGGTTAAAACAGCGACTTTCGTCCCGTTTCCAATTCGCAGATAAATCTCAATAGAAGTCAGTATCCTGCTCATAGCAGATTCTGAACATCATTACATATTTATGTACCACACTAAGTATCTAAAATCTAATTTTAATACTAGTTGTGAACATATTTATGACAAACATTTTTGAAGTCAAAGCATTCTTAAAATCTAAGTATAGATTTATGAAAATCCTTCAATTTCATTATCATACTTTAAAGATCTAATCCTTGGTTCTGATTCAGAAATTAAGGAGTCTACTCTACAAGCTTAATGGATTAAGCACTTAAGTTATCATTACAAGATCTTCCAAAGATTATACTCTACTATTTGCTTAACTCCGGGCTTAGGCATAGTATGTTATTTTATCAAATAAAATAACTTGTTATTTTCCAGGACCATCCTGAAACTTATTCCCAATTTGAAAATTATAGTCGTCTAAATACATTTTCACCCAGGATTATGTCTTAAACACTAATCTTTCATTTATATCTTGATTCTAATAGTCCAACTATTTAATCAACGATTTATGGTACTATTTATTATAATGATTATAATAGTCCGACTATAATCAAATATAATCTAAATTAATTAACCTTAATTACATTGATTACTATATTCCAACTATAAAATCAGCTGTAAATTGAAATCAATTAATTCAAATATATTGATTAATATAATCCAATTATATATAATCAACTATAATACAGTCCAACTGTTAATTAAAACAACAGTTTAAATATTAGTCCAACTAACATTTAATCTAACGACGAAATAATTTGAATGAGCGCGTATGGCGAGTAATTGAACGAGTATTGCAAATTCAATTCTTGCCTCCCACTATTTTCGGCGAGCCTCTAACCCTCTGTCGAGTACTCGGGAAACCGTGTTTCCTAGTGGGCTAGGATCCCGTTAAATATCACACAATCTTGACTTTGGCCAACAAATTGTATGATAATTAACTAGGTAGATCTCTAAGATCAATTGGATCACATCCAATTCCTAGATCCGATAGGGAGACATCCAAGTCCGAAACATATATCTTATATATGCCAATACATCCAATGTATTACCTAACATTTTTCCTCTGAATCAACTAAGCCTTGGCTTTGGCACAACAAACTTAGCGATCCCAGTCAAGCGCGACCCATTGACCATGGAAAGCTTCGTAATCAATGTCGATGGACAAGAAGTGGTCTTGACTTTGGCCAACAAACCACAACTTGGACAAGACACCGATATGGAACAAAGCCTTCGTGATTCAAACACATCTTCGACAGACAAAGGCCTTGACTTTGGCCAACAAACAATGCCGTCTCGGATCTTGAGTGAGAATCACTCAATGAAAGGAAAGACGCTTAATATTGAATGAGGGTTTTTCGCGTGCAAATTGGCAACCAATTTATTATCTTTGTTAAGGTCTCATCATCATACACCCTTAAACATGCATTCTAAACACATAATAAAGCGCATATGAAATAAAATAATAATGATATGCGGATGGATACTTTACATTGATCCTAGATCAAATCTCTCATTTTCTCTCTCCAAAGCTAGCACATGTATTTACTTCTACATGTTACACTACACTACTAAAGAAACCTCATTTACATTGAGGGAAACAGGTGAGAAGAGAATACAAAGAGTATAGAGGTGATAAGGCTGGACACGCAGGTCCAATTAATAAATCAAATTTATTATACAATTTCCAAAATTGCCCCACCCGACTAATATCCATCCGATATACATTATTCATGCATCGCAACCATGTATTCATACAAGCATGTTATCAATCAATCTAATCCAATTAATTAATCTGATAATTAGTGATCATCCAATGTTCAAACAACGATTTGATTTTTGCTCGAGTCAAACTTGTTTTGCGAATAAGTACTCAAAGTACGAATTCTTGAATTAAATTAAACTATATAATTAAATCCAATTTAATACGCATTTAATTCTAATTCACTATTTAATTCCAAATTAAATATTACACTTTTATTAACGAACCTTTACGATTTAAATTCCAAATTTAATCGTAACGGGTCTCAAAGCCCGATAAACATCTAATGTTTATTTAATTAACGTCTAATGGGCTTTTAATTAATTTCTTAAGGCGTGGACTTTTGGTCAACTCGGGTCAAACCGAATAACCAAAATCCAATCCGAGAGTTACCCCATAAGCCTTAAATTAATTTTGCCCATTAGGCCCAATTAAATAATTAAGGTCCATTAAGTCATAATTGGACTTTATGGATGCAGTTTGGGCCCAATTGGATCCAACTAAATTGGCATAAACCTAACTTGGTAATATATCGAATAAATTGGATCCAATATCGTTTGCCCGAATAAAATCCAATTTCAATTCCGCATCGAAATCTAATTTCGCATAATATATCGAATATATTATTTTATCGATTAATTCCAAATTAATCGTTCTCTCTCTTTAAATGATATTTTATCCCAGATAAAATATCTCCCTAATTAATCCTAGATTAATTTTCTCTCTCATCGAATTAATCCAAGATTAATTTTCTCTCTCTTCTAATTAATCCCAGATTAATTAAAGTGCGAGTTATACATCATCGGTGAATCCTCGGGGAGCGACCCATGAGATCTCCGGATATGTTGGCAGTATATACGGTCGTCGGACTATCCGAACACGTAAGTACCTCGTACTACGTTTTAGCGATTCACAAGACAAGGTTGGCTTCTAGCCAAGCGCCATGCCTACCCAATTCCAGAAATATCCTTACAGGAATATATGATCTATATCAAGCGTAGTATACCGAAGTAGTATTGCGTATTTCTGTCCAGTATCGGATAGTCACGTGCAAGGCCTGGGGTTGGAATTGTGTCTGCCCCGTACGAAGCACATATCGGATGTCTGGTAACTAGTCTCTATAATCGGATATACATGACCTAGTCATAATATCCGATAGCTCGAGCATTAAGAGAACGAGTTTCGTATCCTACGTGACCATCATCTCCACTATGACTGGAGTGATACTTCCGTCTTGACATCACACCCAACACACTACGATTCCCAATATACCCAGTATCGACGTATACAGAACCGGTTAAAGCCCTGGACGACCTCAACTAAAGTATATTGATTGTCGTATGTATTAGCGGTGCAAGTCTCAGGTTAAGACTAAATACACCTACCCTGATTGCAGACTCCCATAGACACATAGTCATACTACCAATGGGATTCCGCGGGGTCTATCCAGAGCGAAGCTGTTTCCCGTACCATCGGTGAAACATAACCTCCTACCGCACTTGCATAAGTATCCAATACTTAAATATATGAGAACTATGCCCGTTGTGCCCTCACAACGTGCAAAAGTGCAATACTAGTCTTTTCCGCATTACCGATGTCCAATCTCGATAATACTCTGACTAGGGATGTTTAATGATTTATCATTCGTGGATTGATACTGTCTCATATCATTCTCTGTCCAGGAACAAATCATAGGGACCTCTCATCATTTATATATCTAGGTGATCTAATCACAAATGATAAGAGTGCAATCTCCTTGTCACATAGTTAATTTGTAAAACAACACTATGATCTGTACAAATAGTGACGCTATGGGTCATAATTGTCCAACACACAGTCAACACAGTTCAGGAACAAAGCCCACATTCAGAAAGTTTGGGAACAAAGCCCACACTCAGCAAGCCCAGGGGAGTAAAGCCCACTTTCAACACAGCTCGGGAACAAAGCCCAGGGGAATAAAGCCCTATCTTAACACAGTTCGGGAACAAAGCCCAGGGGAGTAAAGCCCTATCTTAAACACAGTTCGGGAACAAAGCCCAGGGGAATAAAGCCATATCTTAACACAGTTCGGGAACAAAGCCCAGGGGAATAAAGCCCACTTTCAACACAGCTCGGGAACAAAGCCGAGGGGAATAAAGCTGTATCTTAACACAGTTCGGGAACAAAGCCCAGGGGAATAAAGCCTTATCTTAACACAGTTCGGGAACAAAGCCCAGGGGAATAAAGCCCTATCTTAAACACAGTTTGGGAACAAAGCCCAGGGGAATAAAGCCCTATCTTAACACAGTTTGGGAACAAAGCCCAGGGGAATAAAGCCCATTTTCAACACAGCTCGGGAACAAAGCCCAGGGGAATAAAGCCATATATTAAAACAGTTCGGGAACAAAGCCGAGGGGAATAAAGCCCTATCTTAACACAGTTCGGGAACAAACCTAAGGAAATAAAGCCCTATCTTAATACAGCTCGGGAATAAAGCCCAGGGAACAGAGCCCACTCTCAACATAGCTCGGGAACAGAGCCCACTCTCAACACAGCTCGGGAACAAAGCCCACTTTCAACACATCTCGGGAACAAAGCCCAGGGGAATAAAGCCCTATCTTAACACAGTTCGGGAACAAAGCCCAGGAGAATAAAGCCCTCTCTCAACACAGTTCGGGAACAAAGCACATATTCAATATAGTTTAGGAACAAAGCCCAAAGGTCAAAGCATATCAGGATAACAAGTAAGTTAAGCAACAGCTGGTGAGCCAGGTAAGTAAAAATGCATACATAACTTTGATAGGATTATCATTGTCACACACTGCACAAGTCCCATCAAAGTGGGGGCGACTGTAGACACTGTATTTTTGCATATAAGTCCCGATGATGAGTCCCACATGGAGACACTACCTCTTTAAATTGTGGAAGTCGCGGGAAATAGACGTCGGAAGGGAAGAGTCAAGAATTGACATTTTTGTTGGATTTAGTTCGCTTTTTTAGCTTCGAGTTCGCCTGTTGGACCTCTGTTTCAAAACACATCCTTAGCCCAAACCCCCGTAAGACACACACCAAGCCCATACATCACCAAACTACACACAAGCCCACCAAGACAAGCCAAACTCACGCCCAAACCACTCTAAGCCACGCCCATTTACCTTTCAAAATAACCAAATCACACATTAAACACATGCTAAAATCAAGACAAATCACATTCCCTAATTAAAAGATACAAATCAAATCTCATCAAACGCTTTCCTAATTCGATTAAATTACATTCCCTAATTAAACAAGATCAAATCAAATCAAATCAAATCATATCCCTAATCAAAAAAGAAAAAATCAAATCAAATTAAAAGACATTCCTAATTAAAAGATATCCCCATAAATGCACAAATCCTTTCCCTATTCGCACAACGATTACCCCTCATTTGCCTATAAAAAGATGCCTTAACCCAACCTTGAAACCTCTGGCTCATCCTCACGGCACTCACAAAGAAAAACCCTAAAGCTTCATCTCTCTCCTCTCTCTTACTCATAAAAACCCTAAAGACCTATTCAACTCTCACGCAACCACTT
Source organism: Zanthoxylum bungeanum (assembly GCA_019454045.1). NCBI lineage: Eukaryota > Viridiplantae > Streptophyta > Magnoliopsida > Sapindales > Rutaceae > Zanthoxylum > Zanthoxylum bungeanum. The sequence goes on from SKCR01026492.1 coordinate 49,362, forward strand.
CCCTCTCTGACGCCCATCTTCACTCTCTCGCCTCCATCACCTCTCTCAACCCTCGGCAGCAGCCTTCCCTCACAAAACCACCTCACTCACCAACCGACTAAACTGCCCCTAACAAAATCAAAGACACGTACACAAACCATGCACAAAAAAGGCACACGCTAGCAACCCTAATTCACAGATCACGCACCACATCCTTCACGAATAACACCCACAGCCCCTCAATCATCACACACACTGCCTATTAATCATCCATACTCCATGCAGCTTCATCGTCAATCAATGCCACTCTCTCACTAGCCCCCACGTGAAGACACAAATCCAAAACAACCAGCTCTTACATGCATGAACAACAGACGCGTCCCCCATACAGCCACTTCCAAGTATCAACCACACTGCCCTCTCATTAAACGCACGCCCTTGACCCTCTACAAACCAACAACAGCCCTCACTCACAGCCCCTCAATAACCGACCAAAACAGTAATAAAAAAGGTACCGAAAATAGTCTAAAACAGTCCCCGAAACAGTCCAAAACAACCCCCGAAAAAACCCCAGAAAAAGCGAGTGAAACAGCAAGGAAAAAATAGTAGAAAATAGTGAAGGAAAGTGAGGACGATGCAGTGAAACAGTGAGCAAAACTGTGAACCAGAAATCCAGAAAAATAAAGAAGCGTTAACCCTTCTGGCGACGTCCCAACGCACTTCCAAGAGACGACTTAAGAGGTTAGACCTGATGGCACATTCTTTATTTATTATCTTTTATTTTTATTTATTTTAGTACTTTATTTCATATGAGTATTGTGGATTGGTGCATGACGTGATTTCCGGATGAACAGAATATGTGTTATCTCTTGCGGTATATCGGATGGAAACCCGAACGTAAATTCCGTAGCCGAATCCGAATGGATGGTATTGCGGTTTTCACTCGGGATACAATGCCACGTACCACTTGAGGGACACACATGTTTCGTCTCATCCAACCTTGTGTTCAAACATGATTTAGTCTAATATGTTATTTATTTTTTTAAGCATGATTTATTCTAGTATGTTATTATTTTTAAGCATGATTATGTTATTTTTATGCATGTTATAGTTATTTTCTTTCGCAATAGGAATTTAATTTACGTTTATGTTTAGGATATTATTTATTCTTTGTATTTGATAATTCAACATGCTCATTGTGTGATATCGTAAGTTTGTCGTTATGATAACTTACTTTCAAAGCATGCAAACTTAGACGTAGGATTTAATTCGTGAATGCGAACTAGATCTAAGTTACTCTTGAACATAGATGTTGCGTAGACTGGGTTAAGTTATTGCACAAATCTTTTCATTACAAGTGGCATAAGTAAGGGACCATTCCGAACCCAACGGTTTGAGGTCTTCCCTTGCGAGGGGTGAGTGCGGCCTTAAATCATTTTCCCGGTTCACACCGGGTGGCGACTGCATGTTATTTCTCCGGTTTAGTTCCCCCGCGGGCTATTCCGTACTCCCAACTAGGTTGCGAGCCTAGAACAGCGCCGATTTCTGTGTCCTACAATGATCACAAAGAAAGATGCCAAACCTAGATTGATCTGTTGGGTGCTTTTGCTGTAAGAATTTGACGTGGAGATCTGAGACGGGAAAGGGATAGAAAACCAAGTGGCAGATCACTTATCGAGGCTCGAGAAAGGAGAAACAGCTGGCAATGAATTGAAAATCAAAGAAACTTTTCTAGAAGAACTGTTATTTTCCATGAAACAGCAGGATGTCCCTTGGTATGCTGACTATGTAAACTACATAGTATCGGGAAAATGGCCGTTGGAATGGACACATCAGTGTAGGGATTGCATTTTTGCATATCAGCCCGATGATGAGCCTCGTACGGAGGCACCACATTTTAAGTCGCAGGAGTCGCGGGAAACGGACGACGGAAGGGAATAATCAAGAACTGAAATTTTGACATATTTTGTTCGCTCGTTTAGCATCGGGTTTGCTCGTTGAGCCTTTGTTTCAAAATTTATTCTCGCCCCGAACCTTAAACCTACCCCTGTGCCCCTTCAACTTCCATACAAAGCCATTCAACAAAATTCCACCACTCTACCCTTCATTTTTCCAAACCATTTAATTAAGCAAACCCCACTTACCAATCTATACACCACACGCCCATTCCAACCAAAATCAAAACAAAAAGCCAAATCCACTACATGCCAAGCCCCACACAATAAACAATTCCTTGCCACCTTTTCCTCCAAGCCTTTCACGTGCAACCCTCCATTTCCACAAACAAAACAACAAAACCCACCCCACTCTCACAAACAAACGAAAAATAACAACCCATCCTTCACAAAATGACACAAACAACAAATCCCTCATGACCCTACCTCACAAACCCCACACGTTTTACCCACCAAAAGCCACCCAAAAATTCAACAAATCATCCCTTCAATCACCGAAAGAAGCTTCAAATCATGCCTCAATCTCCTCTATTTTTCCTCCCTGATTCATGCCTCAATCTTCTCCATTCTAACTCCTTCTTTCATGCCTAAAATCCCTCACAACTACTCCTCAAATACACACCCAAAAATCCCACGAAGGAACCCTCCTTCATGCCCATTGAACACTCCATTAGAAACCCTGTACCCTCCAATTCACAACCTCTCAACCCTTCTCATAACCCTTCACGTGTAACTGCTCCCCCACGCACAGACTTCACCCTAACTCACCATCCTTAAACTGCTCTACTCATTACCATAACCCCCCTCATGCTCTCGGCAACAGTCCATCACACGTAGCAGCCCTTCTCGGCTCCATACATACACATGGCCATAAATTGATAAACCCGAACAGCCCTCTGAATCTCTCGGCAATATGGCCCTTCATCACCTTCACGCCTAGCCTTCCCCACATAACCCTTGTTCCGCTCATGCCATTGACCTGCACCCTCCATAACCTCACAATACCTTCACAGTGACCTTGGATCCACCCGTCAAATCCTCTTCATGAACACGTCCCCAAGCCACAAAACACTCTCCTTCACGTCATTCCTAGCCCCATCCAGCAGCCCTTCACTCGAAATCAGTGACTATCTCCCTCAAAGGAGACCACATCAAGCCTCCTCTCTCAAACCCATTCGGCTGACTCTTCTCCTTTACTAAAACACAAACCCACCTCACGATCATAAAACCACGACGTACGCCTTCACAGATCAAGCCTTCACGTTACTGTTCTGCACGTCTATGCTCCCCCTTACAAACTGACTATCACCATGCCATGTTAAGCCACCCTCCAACCTAGCCTCCTTCTCGGCCAATCACCCAGCCAACACAAATTAAGAATAACCCTAACTCTCGCCACAGACTCCATTTGACGCACAAAACACCCCCACACACTGCCTGGATTGATGCATGAACACACCCCTCACACTGCCCATTGTTCACGCACCGACAGCTCACTACATCCCCAGAACAGCCGTATAAAACCCTAGCAGAACCAGCCCTTCATAGCAGCCCATTCACCAGGCACAGCCCCTCACTCTCGGCAACACCTAACCCATGAGAAGAACGTACATTCAGCAGCCCCTTGTGCCCAGCCGTAACTAGCCCCTTTGCTTCACATTATACGGCCCTCTCTCTCATCACGTAACCAACAACTCACTGCCCTTTGTTCACGTACAATTCCCCCTCCAAACTGCCTACTAAACTTCCCTCAGTAACACGCTCAAAAGCCGTCCTTGCATGCAGCCCATGCACACGTGGAATCAACACCAAAATAGCCCCTTACATGCAGCCCATGCACACGTAAAGATACTGTCAAATACTGCCCTCCATGGACGCACGTAAACCCTCCATGCATGCGCGAAACCAAACACAGCAGCCCCCCTTTGTCACGTGAAACGAGCTCATGAAGTGTATATAAGCCACGTGAAAACTGCCTGAAAACACTCCCATTTTGATCACCAAAACCGTCCCAAAACCGACCCAAAAATAGCCTGGAAATAACGAGTGAAACAGAGAAAATAGCGAGCGGAAACAGCAAGAGAAAATAGCGAAAACAGCAGAAACAGCGGACCCATGAAAACAGTGAAAACAGCGAAAACAGTGAACCTGTGAAAACAGTGGAAATAGAGGACCAGTGAAAACAGCGAAACGATTTCCCTTCCGGCACCGTGGAGCGCACTCCCGGAAAGCGACTTAAAAGGTAAGACCTGAGGGCACCCCTTTTATTTATTATCCTTTATTTTTAGTTATTTTATTACTTTATTTCGCATGAATATTGTTAATTAGTATATGATGTGATTTCGGGTGAATGAAATATGTGTTCCTTTTTGTGGTATTTTGGATGGAAACCCGGACATAAATTCCATAGCCGAATCCGAATGGACGGTATTATGGTTTGCACTCGGGATACAATGCCCCGTACCACTTGAAGGATTCACGTATTTCATTTCATCCAAACTTGTATTTGAGCATGATTAGGCCATTAGAAAGTTGTTTTATTTCTAGCATGATTTAATTATTTTATTTTGCAATAGGAGTTTAATTTACATTATGTTTAAGCCGTATTTATTCAACATGCTTATTGTGTGATATCATGCGTTTGCCGTTATGAAAGTTTACTTCTGAAGCATGCAAACCTAGATTTAGGCTTTATAAGAATTTAGACTACTTTGACCAATATGCATGTTAAGTAGACTTGGTTAAAATTGCACAAATTCATTCATTACAAATGACATAAGTAAGGGACCATTCTGAACCCAACGGTTTGAGGTCTTCCCTTGCGAGGGGTGAGTGCGGCCTTAAATCATTTTCCCGGCTCACACCGGGTGGCGACTCCATTATTCTCCGCTTTAGTCCCCCGTGGGCTACTCCGTACTCCCAACCGGGCCGCGAGCCTGGAACAGCAAGCGTCGCCGATTTCTGTGTCCTACAGTCTGGCGACTCCACTGGGGATAGAGAATCGGCCCCGAAATAATGTCTTGTAATGTTTCTGATTTGTGTTTTAATTAATCATGTCTACTGTGGGTTTAAGGAATTTAATCAAAGGCATTATTAAGGCTAGGTGATAGTTTGGTGTCTTCCTTCACTCACTACATTTCTATAAGGAAAAGCTGTGAAGGCACCTAGATAATCATTCACCCGTAGCTTATTGTGATAGACTAATTTGGAGGACTCGTTGTTTATTCCTGTCACCAAGCGATAAGAGCCTAAGGGGCTTGGGTACTTAAGAGAGCCTCGCTCCACCCTCCCTCTGGGGAATCTACAACGGGAAATTCATTTGACAGTTAGTCACATACCATAACTTGTTGGCACGTACCGTAAGGTATAAAAAAGGTGCGTTCACTTGGTCGTTTGAACCCTTGAGTGGGGAGTCCTAGTCGTGAACAATCCTTCGTCAGCGAGAGCCTTTGTTTACACTCCTGAATCCTACATGTGAACCTTAATTGTATGACCCTTAGAAATTATTTATTTATGCTTGTGTTTAGGACCATCATCATTTGGATTCAATTGAACCTCTTGTCATGAGATATGAACTTGTTGGGCTATTTAACCTGGGACAAGTTCATTTCCTTTGACAATTGGGCCAAAAACTTCTAAAATGCCGATGGGCCATTTTGTGTTTAGGCCTCTTATTATTTTAAGTCGTTTAGCCATGTTATCGCAAAAGTATAAACTTGTTGGGCCTTTTCAACTGGGACAAGTTTGCACCGCGCAATGATGTGATTGAATGCTTTAAAATGACGATAGGCCAACTTATATATGTATTTTCCTCATCACACGCATCTCACGCATTTCATGCATACACGCATCATGTTAACCCTTTTGTGTCTTAAAAGCCATCATAGATTCCCGTTGGGTTAGGAAACCATAGAGACTCATCAAGAGACCGTCAGTCAACATGAGCAAGTTAGCAAACGAGAGATCCCGCCTGGATCAATTGGAGATTAAAGTAACCGAAATTGCTGAGCAGTTGTAATTTTTGACCAATGTTGTGGCCAGTTTGACTGTATCCCCTGTAGCCAATAACAAGAAGTGTTTGCACCAGAATGGAAAACCCATTGGGAAACCTTCAAGGACCAAGCCCACTCCCTCTGGGTTACCCCTATCAGAAATAGACAATTCTCCAATCTTGGTAAACCTTTGTCAGAGGTATTTAAAGAGCTGAAAAGGCAAGGACTCCTATATCCCTTAGAGCCTAAACCAACTTCCAAGCCATGTGCCACGCTACTTTAACCTAAACCTTTACTGTTACTTTCATCAGCAGAGGGGTCATGAAACTAACGACTGCACCCGCCTTAGACACGAAATCCAAGACCTCATAGACTCCACAAAATACCTGACCCTGAAAAAGAACAACACGACACACACAAAAAACCTCCACCCATGCATATGATCAACACCGGCCTACCCGACAGCCTTGTCCTCCAAACCCACAACCACCAAACTTCTCGCATGAGGATACAGGATAACAGTGGCAAAGATGAAATAAAGCAGATGGGGGATTTCTGGGAAAACGTCTCAGACAGTGACGAAGAAGAGGTGGCAAAAAGGGAAAGTAAATGGGAAAAAAAACTACTGCAGTTGGAGAATCTGATGTTCGAAGAAAACAAGAAGACGGGTGAAGACGAAGTTGCAAATGATGGAGGTGTTTGTTTCTCGGATCTTATTCAATTATGATCCAACATTTATAAATACATTGATCCTATTTATTTGTTCGAACCTTTTTTCTTGACAATAATAAAGACGTTCATTTGGCTTACTTGTCTGATTTTTTCAACTTGCAACATGAGTATATTTGACAAAAGCATTCAACCCTGGTACTATGAGACTCAGTGATGTTTAGAATACGGGGAATCCTCAGAAGAAGTAAGCAGAAAAGATAGGGTAGCCATCCAGAAATTGGGAAACAGGGCAGTGAGACTACCAAATTTAGGAGAGAATGAGTTCACCGAGTCGATTGATGTAAGTAGATTGAAGCTGCACTTTGCCTGAAGGAAAGAAGACTGAGCAGTCACCGAGAGAATTAACAGAAGACCTAACCCAACGGGATAGGAAACATATCCATGCATGCATACACGTAACGTACTTGTAATTCTTGTGTTTGTCCTATGTTTGCAGGTTTTAAACAGAAGGGAAGAACTAGCAGGAGGAAACACATGGCGCCAAGGAGCACAATGAGGGTCTCACCCATCAAGAACAGAGAGTATCTCCACACATGTATACATATACATTACATGCACACGTCTTTATTCTGTTGTTTTGTATTCGCAGGTTTTAAAAAAGAAAAATGGAAAGCGGCAAAGATCAAAAGGTGGCACAAGCACTGAGGACGACATTGAAGCCACCTTGACAGATGGATTTCGGTCATGTCTGGCTGAAGACGATGAATTTAGTGCTAGCAGGGAGGCAACCCATGCACTTTGTTGCAATTTCTGTTTTCATGTTTTGTGTATACATGTTGTAGAATTTTTAATTTTGTGTGTTATTTTTGTAGGTAAAAGCACAGACGGAGCATTTTAAGACGAAAAGAATGGTGTTTGGGCAATCACAAAGATGGGAGCTAATTCATTAGTGGTGGCTGAGTAAAGAAAGAATTCTTGAGACGCATCCTAATGAATTTATACCAAGCGAGTGGCGTATTGAGTACACAATTCTGTTGCCTTAATTATTGCTTTTCCTTTGTTGTTTTCTTTTATTTTCGTAGACAGGGTCCAGACTTTTTGACATTTCACGACTTCTTTTGTTGTTTTCTTTTATTTTCGTAGACAGGGTCCAGACTTTTTGACATTTCATGACTTCTTTTGGTATTTTCTTTTATTTTCGTAGACATGATCCAAGACTTCTTGACATTTCATGACTTCTTTTGTTGTTTTCTTTTATTTTCGTAGACAGGATCCAAAGACTTTTTGACCTCTCACGACTTCTTTTATGGTTTAGCTAACAATCGTTCTGTGGAAGATATTAGTGCAATTATTACTCATTGTGGGAACACATGAATCTGGTGACGCATGTTGTCCCGGGCTCGCGGCCCGGTCGGGAGTACGGAGTAGCCACGGGGGACTAAACCAGAGAATAATGGAGTCGCCACCCGGTGTGAACCGGGAAAATGAGATTTAAGGCCGCACTCACTCCTCGCAAGGGAAGACCTCAAACCGTTGGGTTCGGAATGGTCCCTTACTCATGCCACTTGTAATGAAAGGATTTATGTAATAATTTAATCAGGCTTAAGTAGCACTTATTTCCAAGAGTATCATGCTTCTAAATTCAAATGTACAAAATAAAACTTACACATATATTTCACATCTAAGATTGCATGCTTGGAAGTACATCAAAGGAGCGACAAACATACAACTTCATTGTCATATTATATTCAAGAAAACACAAGCACACATACTAACCACACAAGCACACATGTGAGCACCTTCTCAAGTGGTACGTGGAATTGTATCCCAAGTACAGACCGTACTACCGTCCATTCGGAATCGGCTACGGAATTTATGTCTGGGTTTCCATCCGATATACCACAAGAAATAATACTCAAATGTTATCATGACATAAGTATATGAATTGTAATACATTAAACACATTGTATTCATACATGTGGGGATAGCTACTAGGAAAACTATGTATGAAATCTAATGAAAATGACTCAGTTCAATGGGTGCGCGTTCGCGTAGCGTTTGAAAATACGTTCGAACGGTAAACAGAAGATTTGCATTCGTGTAGCGTTCGAGAACGCGTTCGAATGGAACCAGACCTGATGCATGATAAGACTAAGAAAGTGCGTGTGCGTTCACGTAACGTTCGAGAACGCGTTCGAACGGTAAATAGAAGGTTCGCGTTCGTATAGCGTTCGAGAACGCGTTCGAACGGAACCAGACCTGATGCATTATGAGACTAAGAAAGTGTGTGTGCATTCGCGTAGCGTTCGATAACGCGTTCGAATGGTAAACAGAAGGCTCGCGTTCGTATAGCGTTCGAGAACGCGTTCGAACGGAACCAGACCTGATGCATTATGAGACTAAGAAAGTGTGTGTGCGTTCGCGTAGCGTTCGAGAACTCGTTCGAACGGTAAACAGAAGGTTCGCGTTAGTGTAGCGTTCGAGAACGCGTTCGAACGGAACCAGACCTGATGTATGCAACATAAAGAATAAAGACAACAATGTCAAGCTCAGTATGTCCGATTAAACGTATCTTGCATTCAACCGAACACACATCAACCGGCGCGGCAAAGCATCGTGGTAAAGGGCTTTAATCCCCTCCCCATAGGGGATCTTTCATTGCACTTACTAAGCCCATGCGCTCGAGTGAATCACACATACAGAGAATTAAAAGCAATAATATCAAACTAGTATGCCCGATTGAACGTGTCTTGCATTCAACCGAACACGCATCGATCGGTGCGGCAAAGCATCGTGGTAAAAAGGCTTTAATCCCTCCCCGTAGGGGATCTTTCATTCCACTTAATAAGCCCATGCGCTCAATTGAATCATGCATACATAGAATTAAAAGCAATAATATCAAACTAGTATGCCCGATTGAACGTGTCTTGCATTCAACCGAACACACATCGACCGGCGCGGCAAAGCATCATGGTAAAGGGCTTTAACCCCTCCCCGTAGGGGATCTTTCATTCCACTTACTAAGCCCATGCGTTCGATTGAATCATATGTAAATAAGCAACATGCAGAATTCAAGTGACGAAAAATAAATAAATAAATCAAAGTAACATGAAACAAAAGAAGGTGCCATTTACTCAAGCGGTACGTGGAGTTGTATCCCGAGTACAGATCATACTACCATCCATTCGGAATCGGCTATGAAATTTATGTCCGGGTTTCCATCCGATATACCGCGAGAGTTGACACATCTTTCATTTTATCCCAAAGTCACAACATACAACATCTCATAATTCATGCATATTTATCTACTCAAGTGCCACAACATGCATTTCAACATGACAATCATGCAAGCAATACTCAATAAATAATACCAATAAAACAGAAAACGAATGTGGAAAATACCCTCGGGTCTAACCTTTTTGCCAACTTTCAGGCTTGCGTTTCACGGACGTCGGAAGGGTACAGCTCCTCACACCGCAACTTTTCTGGTTCACTAGTTTGCGTTTTACCTCGCTGTTTCGCTGCTCAAGCTACTGTTTTGACTCCGTTTTGCTGTTGTTTCCTCGTGGTTTCGCTGCCGTATTGTTGGTCACTGTTTCAGGTGTATAGGGGACTGTTTGGCTCGATTTGGGACTGTTTTGGGGTATTATTGCTTGCTCTCGGCTGGTCAGTGGGCAGTTCACGTGCATGGGCTTATGGGTGGCAGTTTATTCACTATTTTGGCTGTGTAGGGGCTATTTTTGTGTGGTTTGCCTGTCTTGGGCTGACCTCAGGCACTGTTTTACGCGTGAAATATGGGCTGTTGTGGGGTTGTTATTTGTGTGAGTTTGAGGCAGTTTGTGGAGGCTGATGAAGGTTATGTGAGTGGGCTGTGAGTTGACCGAGAGGAGTGTGGCAGTCTGTGTTGTTCACGTTACTTGTTGATGATGAAGGGCAGTGTGCTGGGTGAGGGGCGCTTATAGCTTGGGTGTGTGGCGTGAGGTCGAGGCTAATGGCATGTTAAGTGGAGTTGAAGGGCAGATTAGGGTGCGATGTGTGTGGTGCGTGAGTGGGGTGCTGAACGAGAAGGTTTTGATGGATTTTTGGTTTATTTTCTTTGCGTTAGCCGTGAGTCAGTGTTGAGAGGTAGCCCTTAGGGGTGATTTAGTGTGTGTTTTATAGTTGTCAATTAGGGTTTGCATGGATAGGGATTTGTGATATCTAATTAGTGTCACAAAAGGAAAATATATATTTGATTGGGGGACAAATTTTGGTGAATTAGGAAGGTTGAATATTTAGTTTGTGTTGATTAGGCATACAATATTTAAGTTAGGAATAATATATTTTTTAATTAGGAAAAATATTTGTTGATTGATTTTAATTAGGCATGCAATTTCTTTAATTTGGGTAAGTATTTTTATTATTTTGGTAGGGGATTATTTAGATTTTATTTGTTTTATTTAATTTGGTATATGACTTAATTAATTATTTTATTTAATTACATTATCTAATTAATATTTAACTTAATATTTAATTTAATTTGGGTGTGTTTTAAGTGGGCTAAATGGGCTTGGGTCATGAGGCTAACAGCAAAACCAGAAATACTGACTCCGTTCGAACGCCCATTCGAACGCTACACGAACGTCCGCAATCTGTCTGACGTTCGAACGAAGTAACGAACGCAGCACTAACGAAGACATTGAACTTGCGAAATGAATCTGATGACGTACTTATTCTGAATTTCCCCTTTCGACCTCCGTTTCCCGCAATATCCTTAGCTAAAAAGGTAGTGCCTTCAACTGAGACTCATCATCAGGTTTCACATGCGAAAATGCAATGCCTACACTCACCCCTTTTTAGGATCTATAAATTCAGATCAACATTTCTCTCCTCAACACATCCAGATATACATCCAAGTAAGAGAAAGAAAATGGAAGCAACTTCACAGCAGCGATTCAAGCGAATTTGTGTTTTCTGTGGATCCAACACTGGTAATAAACCAGAATTCATTGAGGCTGCAAAAGAATTGGGGCGAGTCATAGCGGAAAGAAATATGCACCTAGTATATGGCGGTGGCAATCTTGGGATAATGGGAAGCATTTCAAAAGCCGTTCAGGAAAGTGGCGGTCATGTTTTGGGAATCATTCCAAAACCTTTGGCGGACGAACATTTAATTGGACCAACAAATGGAGATGAACGCATCGTATCAGGTATGTCTGAATGACTCTATGAAATGATCAATACTGCAGATGTGTTTATTACGTTACCAGGTGGACTTGGTACCCTTGAAGAAATATTCACGGCAGCATCATGGGCGCATTTAAACATTCATCGGAAGCACATTGGGATACTCAATATTGAGCATTTCTTCGATTTTCTGTTTGTATTTCTCACGGAAGCCAAAAAACATGAATTCGTCACCAAATCTGTCAAAGATATTTTCTTGACTGCGACAAAGGCCGAAGAGTTGATTGATCAGATCCTAGCTTTTGAACCGAAGCTCGGCCCTATCCTCTCCAAATTGGACTGGACAGATGGTGATCGTGGCAAGAAGCGTAGATTGGACATTGATATTAATCAGTGATGTTTCCTACTGACCAGATATTACAGACATGAAATATTTGAATGTTTGTACTCTAGTTTAATTGTTGAAAAAAAAAGAATAAAAAATAAAAAATGAGTGAGAGAAGTCTTTGATAGTTAGACATATGTCCGGTGATGACATTGTATGCTGTAGGGAGAAACCCTAGAAACGATAAGTGCGAGACGTGCTTCATCCGGTATTCTGAATGGATTGATCTCAGTTAGACTCACGAGCACTTGATTTCGGGATCTCAGCGGTAGAAGCCTGAGTGATTGGCAAGGTGACTAGTTGAAGAGATGATGGATTAGTGAATGACCGTTTACCTGGAAGTCCACCCTAGTTTACTGATGCTATGATATATGATATGGTTGGAAATAAAGAAAAAAAAGTCTCTCAAAAAAAAAAAAAATGGACCACCTATAACCGATAAGTGTGAAGCTACCCATGGGCAAGTATTAGGACCACCATGAGGAGAAATGCTACCTTAAAGGGTAGGTGTGTCAGAAAATAAAAGAAAAAAAGAAAATTCAAAATGAAAAGAAAGAGACAAGAGAAAAAAGACGAAGACCATGTCATATTGAGTATGCTGAAGTAATCACAGAACGTGATTAAGACATCCAGGTTGGTTAGACCCACTGGTTCGATTCTCCAAAGAAAAATCATCGAGTTGGCCCAGTTAAGGAACAAGCTGCGAAAGAGCCTTAGCACACACACACTAGGGGTCTAGTTCGGATCACATATTCAGACCCTGGAGTTGAGTGTATCAAGTACTTTGAAGGTTCTCTGGTTTTGACACGAAGTATTCATTGAGGATGAAAATATGTTTAGCTATCAGGATTGTCTCGAGAAGAGCAATATAATATGTTGAAATAAATCATTTACATCACTATCAGTCTTTGCCGGGTACAGCACTCTGCGGGTTGAGGCCCACATCACTATCAGTCTTTGCCGGGTATGGTATTATGCGGGTTGAGGCCCACATCATTATCAGTATTTGCCGGGTATGGCACTCTGGGGGCAAGGCCCACATCACTATCATTCTTTGCCGGGTATGGCACTCTGGGGGCGAGGCCCACATCATTATCAGTCTTTGCCGGGTATGGCACTTTGCGGGTTGAGGCCCACATCATTATCAGTCTTTGCCGGGTATGGCACTCTGCGGGTTGAGGCCCACATCATTATCAGTCTTTGCCGGGTATGGCACTCTGGGGGCGAGGCCCACATCACTATCAGTCTTTGCCGGGTATGGCACTCTGCGGGTTGAGGCCCACACCACTATCAATCTTTGTCGGGTACGAAACTTTGGGGGCGAGGCCCACATCACTACCAGTCTTTACCGGGTATGGCACTCTGCGGGTTGAGGTCCACATCACTATCAGTCTTTGCCGGGTATGGTACTCTGGGGGCGAGGCCCACATCATTACCAGTCTTTGCCGGGTATGGCACTATGCGAGTTGAGGCCCACATCATTATCAGTCTTTGCCGGGTATGGCACTTTGCGGGTTGAGTCCCACATTAATATCAGTCTTTGCCGGGTATGACACTCTGGGGGCGAGGCCCACATCATTATCAGTCTTTGCCGGGTATGGCATTCTGGGGGGCGAGGCCCACATCAGTATCAGTCTTGCCGGGTATGGAGACATCAGATTAGTTTTGCCAGGTATGGCGCTCCGGGTATGGAGATATTTCAGCGACACCTTGGGTATGAGGTTTAGCTTGCCAAGTACGGCACTCCGGGCATGGACATATCAAATCAGTTCAGCCAGGTACGCCACTCTGGGTATGGAGATATCAGATCAGTTCAGCCAGGTACGGCACTCCGGGTATGGAGATATCATATCAGTTCAGCCAGGTACGGCACTCCGGGTAGGGAGATATCAAATCAGTTCAGCCAGGTACGGCACTCCGGGTTTGGAGATATTAGATCAGTTCAGCCAGGTACGGCACTCCGGGTATGGAGATATCAGATCAGTTTTGCCAGGTACGGCACTCCGGGTATGGAGATATCAGATTAGTTCATCCAGGTACGGCACTCAGGGTATGGAGATATCAGATCAGTTCAGCCAGATACGGAAGGGTATGGAGATATCTGATCAGTTCAGCCAGGTACGACACTCCGGGTATGGAGATATCAAATCAGTTCAGCTAGGTACGACACTCCGGGTATGGAGACATCAGATCAGTTCAGCCAGGTACGGCACTCCGGTATGGAGATATCAGATTAGTTCATCCAGGTACGGCACTCAGGGTATGGAGATATCAGATCAGTTCAGCCAGATACGGAAGGGTATGGAGATATCTGATCAGTTCAGCCAGGTACGACACTCCGGGTATGGAGATATCAAATCAGTTCAGCTAGGTACGACACTCCGGGTATGGAGACATCAGATCAGTTCAGCCAGGTACGGCACTCCGGGTATGGAGACATTAGATCAGTGCAGCCAGGTACGGCACTCCGGGTATGCAGATATCAGATCAGTTCAGCCAGGTACGGCACTCCGAGTATGGAGATATCAGATCAGTTGAGCAAGGTACGATACTCCGGGTATGGAGATATCAGATCAGTTCAGCCAGGTACGGCACTCCGGGTATGGAGATATCTGATAATTTCAGCCAGGTACGGCACTCCGGGTATGGAGACATTTCAGCGACACCTTGGGTATAAGGTTTAGCGAGCCAGGTACGGCACAATAAGATCAACTCTGTGGCTCTCTAGGTACGGAGGCGTCACTGCGACACCCTAGGTACGGGGTTAGCATTCAGATATCTATGGCTCTCCTGGTACGGAGGCGTCACTGTGACACCCTAGGTACGGGATTAGCATTCAGCCATTTGTGGCTCTCTAGGTACGGAGGCGTCACTGCGACACCCTAGGTACGGGGTTAGCATTCAGACATCTGTGGCTCTCTAGGTATGGAGACGTCACTGCGACACCCTAGGTACGAGGTTAGCAGTCAAACATTTGTGGCACTCTAGATACGGAGGCGTCACTGCAACACCCTAGGTACGGGGTTAGCACTCAGACATTTGTGGCACTCTAGGTACGGAGGCGTCACTGTGACACCCTAGGTACGGGGTTAGCACTCAGACATCTGTGGCTCTCTAGGTACGGAGACGTCATTGCGACACCCTAGGTACGGGGTTAGCACTCAGACATTTATGGCACTCTAGGTACGGAGGCGTCACTGCGACACCCTAAGTACGGGGTTAGCATTCAGACATTTGTGGCTCTCTAGGTACGTAGACGTCACTGCGACACCCTAGATACAGGGTTAGCATCATCACTGCGGCACTCTAGGTACGGAGACGCAACCGCGACGCCCTAGGTACAGGGCTTAGCACCATCAACTCAACACAGCAGGCAGACCATATGGCAGCTGGCGATCCAGGTAAGTAAAAATGCATTGCACGTACTTTGATAAGATTGTCTTTGTCACACACTGAACAAGTCTCATCAAAGTAGGGGCGACTGTAGGCATTGCATTTTTGTATACCAGCACGATGATGAGCCTCGTACGGAGGCACCACCTTTTAAGTCGCGGGAAACGGACGACGAAAGGGAATAATCAAGAACTGGAATTTTGACAGATTTTGTTCGCTCGTTTAGCATCGGATTTGCTCGTTGAGCCTTTGTTTCAAAATTTATTATTGCCCCGAACCTTAAACCTACCCCTGTGCCCCTTTAACTTCCATGCAAAGCCATTCAACAAAATTCCACCACTCTACCCTTCATTTTTCCAAACCATTTAATTAAGCAAACCCCACTTACCAATCTATACACCACACGCCCATTCCAACCAAAACCAAAACAAAAAGCCAAATCCACTACATGTCAAGCCCCACACAATAAATAGGTTATCAACTTCCATGCAAAGCCAAACACAAACCCACCTCACGATCATAAAACCACGACGTACGCCTTCACAGATCAAGCCTTCACGTTACTGTTCTGCACGTCTATGCTCCCCCTTCCAAACTGACTATCACCATGCCATGTTAAGCCACCCTCCAACCTAGCCTCCTTCTCGGCCAATCACCCAGCCAACACAAATTAAGAATAACCCTAACTCTCGCCACAGACTCCATTTGACGCACAAAACTCCCCCACACACTGCCTGGATTGATGCATGAACACACCCCTCACACTGCCCATTGTTCACGCACCAACAGCTCACTACATCCCCAGAACAGCCGTATAAAACCCTAGCAGAACCAGCCCCTCATAGCAGCCCATTCACCAGGCACAGCCCCTCACTATCGGCAACACCTAACCCATGAGAAGAACGTACATTCAGCAGCCCCTTGTGCCCAGCCGTAACTAGCCCCTTTGCTTCACATTATACGGCCCTCTCTCTCATCACGTAACCAACAACTCACTGCCCTTTGTTCACGTACAATTCCCCCTCCAAACTGCCTACTAAACTTCCCTCACTAACACGTTCAAAAGCCGTCCTTGCATGCAGCCCATGCACACGTGGAATCAACACCAAAATAGCCCCTTACATGCAGCCCATGCACACGTAAAGATACTGTCAAATACTGCCCTCCATGCACGCACGTAAACCCTCCATGCATGCGCGAAACCAAACACAGCAGCCCCCCTTTGTCACGTGAAACCGAGCTCATGAAGTGTCTATAAGCCACGTGAAAACTGCCTGAAAACACTCCCATTTTGATCACCAAAACCGTCCCAAAACTGACCCAAAAATAGCCTGGAAATAACGAGTGAAATAGAGAAAACATCGAGCGGAAACAGCAAGTGAAAATAGCGAAAACAGCGGAAACAGTGAACCTGTTAAAATGTTGGAAATAGCGGACCAGTGAAAACAGCAAAACGATTTCCCTTCCGGCACCGTGGAGCGCACTCCTGGAAAGCGACTTAAAAGGTAAGACCTGAGGCACCCCTTTTATTTATTATCCTTTATTTTTAGTTATTTTATTACTTTATTTCGCATGAATATTGTTAATTAGTATATGATGTGATTTCGGGTGAATAGAATATGTGTTCCTTTTTGTGGTATTTTGGATGGAAACCTGGACATAAATTCAATAGCCGAATCTGAATGGACGGTATTATGGTTTGCACTCGGGATATAATGCCCCGTACCACTTGAAGGATTCACGTATTTCATTTCATCCAAACTTGTATTTGAGCATGATTAGGCCATTAGAAAGTTGTTTTATTTCTAGCATGATTTAATTATTTTATTTTGCAATAGGAGTTTAATTTACATTATGTTTAAGTCGTTTTTATTCAACATGCTTATTGTGTGATATCATGTGTTTGCCGTTATGAAAGTTTACTTCTAAAGCATGCAAACCTAGATTTAGGCTTTATAAGAATTTAGACTACTTTGACCAATATGCATGTTAAGTAGACTTGGTTAAAATTGCACAAATTCATTCATTACAAATGACATAAGTAAGGGACCATTCTGAACCCAACGGTTTGAGGTCTTCCCTTGCGAGGGGTGAGTGCGGCCTTAAATCATTTTCCCGGCTCACATCGGGTGGCGACTCCATTATTCTCCGATTTAGTCCCCCGTGGGCTACTCCGTACTCCCAACCGAGCCGCGAGCCTGGAACAGCAAGCGTCGCCGATTTCTATGTCCTACAATCACTAATGGAAGAAGTTCTTCAAAGAAGTCAAACACTATGTATGGGATGAGCCGTACCTGTTCAAATATTGTGCTGATCAATTATTGAGACGTTGTTTTCCACATGAGGAAGTTAATAGTGTCTTGCAGCATTTTCATTCATTACCATACGATGGAAACTTCAGCGGAAATAAAACTGCAGCCAAAGTCCTACAGTAAGGTTTGTTTCTGGCCCACTCTGTTTAAAGATGCTTACTTATTTGCTCTTCAATGTGATAGGTGCTAGAGAACGGGAAATATTTCGAGGATAAATGAAGGACTTTTGCAAAACATTCTGGAAGTGGAAATATTTGATTTATGGGGGATTGATTTTATGGGACCCTTTGTTCCATCATTCGGAAACCTGTACATACTAGTTGCAGTAGACTACGTCTCCAAATGGGTTGAAGCAATAGCACTGCCATCAAATGATTCAAAAGTGGTGATAAAATTCCTTAAAAAGAATATTTTCACTCGCTTTGGAACACATCGGGCAATTATCAGTGATGGTGGCACACATTTCTGTAACAGATACTTCGAAGCACTCCTATCCAAATACGGAGTCACTCATAAAGTTGTTACTGCTTATCATCCACAATCAAATGAGCAGATTGAAATTTCAAACAGGGAGATTAAAAGAATCTTGGAGAGAACCGTTGGATCAACAAGGAATGATTGGTCTGTAAAACTGGATGACACAATATGGGCCTACCAGACAGCTTACAAAACATCTATCGGTATGTCCCCATATCGAATGGTTTTTGGGAAAGCATGCCATCTGCCAGTGGAGCTTGAACACAAAGCGTACTGGGCACTGAAGAAGTTAAATCTTGATCTACAAGCAGCAGGAGAGAAAAGGCTCCACCAACTCAACGAGGAATTTCACCTACAGGCTTATGAAAATTCCAAACTGTACAAAGAAAAGACCAAGAAATGGTATGATAAAAAAATAGTGCGCAGACAACTGGAGCCAGGGCAGCAGATGTTGTTATACAATTCTCGGTTGAAACTTTTCCCTGGAAAGCTGAAATCAAGGTGGCCAGGTTCATTTTTGATTACTCAGGTGTTACTCTACGGAGTTGTTGAGATATACAACCCCAAGTCCAACAACACATTCAAAGTTAACAGCCAGCGTGTCAAGCACTACATGAGAGAATCATTTAAGCGACAAAAAGAAAGTGTCACACTTTTAGATCCAGCCTAACGTTCGGGCAGTCATGTCTAGCTGACGACATTAAACTTAGCGATAGCAGGGAGGCAACCCATGCAATTTGTGTAGATATTAAGATTTGGTGTGTTTTATTTATGTATGTTTAATTTTTGTAGGTAAATTCATATTTCAGGATGGAAGAAGTTCTCGCAAATCTTCACAAACAATTTCCTTCTCTCCCTCAAAACTCTCTGATGAAAGTCTACAAAGCTCGTTTGGAACGAATGAGACTTCTGATGAACAAAGGTATTCCTAATGACATTCGTTGAATTATTAAAGCAATCTGATTGGTAGGTGATTCCTCTGACTCTTTTATTTCATATCTACCTGGTTTAGGAAGAAACACCAATGCTAAAAAAAGAAAAGCTAAAAGAATGGGTGTTTGCTATAAATGTGTACGCATGACATGTAATACTCGTTGTCGTTCTTTAGGAATGATTTCTGGTAACCGCGAAGATAAAATTAAATTCATTAGAGATGGCTTGAGTAAGGAGTCTTTAGATGACATATCATTGAATCTTGAGACGCATCCCAGTGGATATGTGTATCACGTAATTCGCATGTTACATACATAATTTCTAAAATAAAGACCAAAGTTAAGTCTCGTGAATCTGACTTTAAAAGACCTTGTTTGCCAATTTATAAGAAAATTGGATGGGAAGTTTGTCCCTGACGTATAGACGTCATTCAAGCCGTTAGATCTTGTAAATATTATTTTCTCTTTGTATTTATCTAATAATTGTGATTTGTTTTTTTATTTTCTTTTATTTTCTCCGACAGGATCCAGACTTTTTGACTTTCATAATATATTTTACTATTTAGCTAATAATTGTCATTTGGCAGTTACTAGTGCTATTATTACTCACCCTTTTTCAGGTTCTATAAATTCAGCTCATCATTGCACTCTTAAAGACATCCAGATTTGAGAAAGAAATTAAAAAAAATGGAAGCAACTTCAAGAATACGAGTTGTTAACATCTTTGTGTTTTGCGGTACTAGTGTTGGTTCTAAACGAGAGTTTGTTGATGCAGCACATGAATTGGGTAGAGTCAAAGCTGAAAGGAATATGCACTTAGTATATGGCGGTGGCAATCTTAGATTAATGGGGTGCGTTTCAAGGGCCGTATAGGAAGGAGGTAGTCAAGTTCTTGGAATCATTTCAAAACCCTTGGAAGAGGCGAAACTTATAGGACCATCAAACAAAGATGAATGCACCGTGCCAGGTATGTCTGAACGACTGGTTGAAATGATTAATCGTGATGATGCTTTCATTGCTTTGCTAAGCGGCTTGGGCACAATGGAGGAAATTTTTACAGTATTATCTTGAGCAAACTTGAACATACATCAGAAACCAATTGGACTGTTTAATGCTGATGGATTTTATGATTTTCTTTATGTGTTTTTTGATGATGCCCGAAGAAATGGGTTTGTGTCAAAACCTGTAAAAGAAATCATTTTCACTGCTAGAACTGCCCATGATTTAATTGACCAAATCTTAGCCTTTGAACCAAAAATTGACCCTATCTTTTCCAAGATAAACTGGTCCGATAATGATCGTGGTAAGAAGCGTCGGATAAATGTGGATCTTAACCTTTAATTTTCTTTTTAGATGTAGAATTTCAGCTAACAAGGTACTGTATTCTAAACTCTTCTTCTGCTTTTTAGACATTTGGGACAATGTCTCAATTAGGTTTGGGGGAGGGGAATAGTTGATCAGTATCTTATTTTTATTTTTACGTTATGTTATTTTTGCGTGGTTTTTAGTCAAAAATTTCAAAAAAAATTCAAAAAAATTAAAACTTTTATAATAAATATGTTGGACAAAATGACCCATAGCGTCACTATTTGCACAGATCATTGTGTTGTTGTAGCAAATTAACTATGTGACAAGGAAATTGCACTCTCATCATTTGTGATTAGATCACCATAGATATATAAATGAAGAGAGGTCACTATGATTAGTTCCTGGATTGAGAATGATATGAGACAGTATCAGTCCCCGAAGGATTAATCATTAAATATCCCTAGCCGGAGTATTATCGAGACTGGACATCGATAATGCGGAATAGGCTAGTATTGCACTTGTGTGCGTTGTGAGGGCACAACGGCATAGTTCTCATATATATAAGTATTGGATACTTATGCAAGTGCGATAGGAGGTCGTGTTTCACACGATGGTATGGGAAACAGCTTCGCTCTGGATAGACCCTCGGAATCCCATTGGTATTATGACTATGTGTCTATGGGAGGCCGAAATCAAGGTAGGTGTGTATAGTCTTAATCTGAGACTTACATCGCTAATACTTACGATAATCGATAGACTTTGGTCTTGGTGGTACAGGGCTTTAACCGGTTCTGCGTACACCACTTCTGGGTTTATCAGAGAGTCGTAGTGTATTGGGTGTGATGTCAAGACGGAAGTATCACTTCAGTCATATTGGAGATGATGTCACGCAGGATACGGTACTAGTGCTCTTGAGTGTTGCGCAACCAATCGGGATATTTTGATCAAGTCATGAATATCCGATTATAGAGACTATGTTACCAGACATCCGATATGTGCTTCGGACGGGGTAGACACTTATCCAGCCCCAGCCCTAGCACGTGACTATCCGATACTGGGCCGATACACACAATACAATCGTATACTACGCTTGATACAGATCTTAAATATTCTTATAAGAATATGTCCGGAGAATTGGGAAGACTTGGTGCTTTGCTAGAAGCCAACATTGTCTAGTAAATCGGTAAAACGTAGTACTTGGTACTTACGTGTTCGGATAGTCCGATGACCGATTTGACTGCCAATATATCCGGGGATCTCATGGGTCGCTTCCCAAAGATTCACCGATGACGTATGACTCGCACTTTTATTAATCTGGGATTAATATGATGAGAGAGAAAATTAATCTGGGATTAATTACAGAGATATTTTATCTGGGATAAAATATCAATTTAAAGAGAGAGAATGATTAATTTGGAATTAATCGATTAATTAATATATTTGATATATTAAATGAAATTGGATTTCGACGCGGAATTAAAATTAGATTTTAATTCAGGCGAGCGGATTAATTTAGAATTAATTCGTTAGCAACGTGAATAGTGATTTCGCTAGGCGTAATCATTTAATTACGATGCGACGGAAAATTCGTTAATTTAGAATTAGCGAATCCGAGCCCGAGAATATTTACGAGCGCATTCGCATTTCGAATTCGAGAGCGGCTCGTCAAATCAAGCGTCAAATCATTAGTCGCATCAAGCGTCAAATCACTTGTCACTTTGAGTGATGTGACTTGACAACTTGATTGAGTTGACTTGATGTGACTTGAGTGATGTGTGTGGTTGGCAATTAAAGCCAAATGTGTTTGAAATGAAATGAATTTCATTTCAAGTGTATTAGATACACTTTGGTAATCACCAAATACGCATAACACATTTCCCTCCTCTCTCTCTTCTTCTTCTCCTCTCTTCACTCACGCCATTCTTCTTCTTCTTGAGGCAGTGAACTGCCGAGAGAATAAAGGAAAAATAGGGGAAGCAAGTGTGTTTTGTGGCAAAACAAGAGTGCTAGCACACTCCGAGATCAATGCGAAGGTGATAGGAAAGTATACCCATGAGCCGGAAGCCAAATGTTGAAGCTTGGAGCTTCAAATCTTGAAGACAAGGGGCGCCAAACACTATTCACAGCAGCCCACTGCCTTGACAAAGTGAGCAGAATTCGAATTTTTGTTGCCCAAATCGTCGCTCAACCGCTCGATGTAAGTATTCCGCACTTCCGTCGTTGTATTCACTTATGATTCATGCTTGAGTTTTGATCTTGGGACCTATAGAAACTCCAACAATGGCATCAGAGCTTTTAAAAGCATGAAAAAGTTAGGGCTAAAATTTGGGCAAACTTGATTTTGAGCATGATAAATTAAATTGGATGGATTTGTATGCTTAAATGTGTTTGAATTGAATTGATTGAGTTCAATTTCAAGAAATTGATTGGATCATTTTTTCCCCCAAATTTCCACCTTGGCCGAATTTGATACATAATTTTAATGTCTTGGGATTTTGATTTTTGACAATTGGATATGTTGGAAATCATTCGGGATGATGATTTAACGACGATTGCGGAATCAATTGGATTGAATTCGAATCGGACGAAAAATCCCCAAATTGCCAAGTATGTCATAAAGCTTGAAATTGGGTAAAATTGATTTGAGCATGCAATTATGAAATTGGATGATTAAGTATGCTTGAATGTATTTTAATTGATGATTGGTTGGATCAATTTGATCAAATTTGTTTGGAACAAATTTCCCCAAAATCTTATGTTGGCCGAGAATTATGCCCCTTTGTGTCTTGGTGAATTTTGATTTTTGAAACATTGGATGTGTTGAAATCATTAGGGTATTGATTTAATGTCGATTTGGGTTTAATTGGATTGAAACAAATCGAACATGAAATTACCCCATTGCCGAGAACAAAGTGAGCATGAATGGGTTTGATTTTAATCATTAATGTGTTGGACATGTGATGATGAAAATGAGCATGATTAATTGCCTAATTGATGTTTTAGAAATGTTAATTTGGGTGATTAATCATGATATACACTTTAGGTAATTAAATTGCGAAATTGGATTTGTGTAATTAATTAATTGGGCTAATTTTGGAAATTGAGCTTGAATTGTTGTTATTGGGCTTATTGGGCTTTGTTGTACAAAGTTTGTTTTAGGCAAAATTGGTTGGATCCAATTGGGCCCAAAACCGCATCCATAAAGCCCAAATGCAACATAATGGACCTTTAAAGTTTAATTGGGCCTAATGGGCCAAGATTAATTTATAGGCTTATGGGGTAACTCCCGGATTGGACTTTGGTTGCGGTTTGACCCGAGTTGACCAAAAGTCCACGCCTTAAGAAATTAATTAAAGCCCATTAGACTTTAATTAAATTAATATTGGATATTAATCGGTCTTTGAGACGCGTTACGATTAAATTTGGAATTTAAGTCGTAAAGGTTTATAATAAAATAAAGTGTAATATTTAATTTGGAATTAAATAGTGAATTAGAATTAAATACAAATTGAATTGGATTTAATTGTGTAGTTTAATTTAATTCGGGAATTCGTACTTTAAGTACTTATTCGCAAAAACGAGTTTGACTCGAACAAAATCAAATCGTTGTTTGAACATTGGATGATCACTAATTATCAAGATTAATTAATTGGATTAGATTGATTGATACATGCTTGAGTGAATACATGGTTGTGATGCATGAATAATGTATATCGGATGGATATTAGATGGGTGGGGCAATTTTAGAAATTGTTGTAATAAATTCGATTTATTAATTGGACCTGCGTGTCCAGCCTTATCACCTCCTATTCTTTGTATTCTCTTCTCACCTATTCCCCTCAATGTAAATGAGGTTTCTTTAGAAGTGTAGTGTAACGGGTAGAAGAAAATTTTGTGCTAGCGGGAGAGAGAAAGTGAGAGATTTGATCTAGGATCAATGTGTAAAATATCCATCCGCATATCATTATTATTTTATCATATGCGCTTTATTATGTGTTTAGAATGCATGTTTAAGGGTGTATGATGATGAGACCTTAACAAAGATAATAAATTGGTTGCCAATTTGCACGCGAAAAACCCTCGTTAAATATCAAGCGTTTATTTTCCTTCCATTGAGTGATTCTTGCTCAAGATCCGAGATTGGCAGGGGTTGTTGGCCAAAGTCAAGCCCTTGTCCGTCGAAGATGTGTTTTAATCACGAGGCTTTGTTCCATATCGGTGTCGTGTCCAAGTTGTGGTTTGTTGGCCAAAGTCAAGACCACTTCTTGTCCATTGACATTGATTACGAAGCTTCCATGTCAATGGGTCCGCGCTTGACTGGGATCACTAGGTTTGTTGTGCCAAAGCCAAGGCCTAGTTGATTCAGAGGAAAAAGGTTAGGGTATACATTCGATGTATAGGCATATATATAAGATATATGTTTGGGACTTGGATGTCCACCTACTGGATCTAGGAGTTGGATGAGATCCAATTGATCTTCGAGATCTACCTAGTTAATTATCATACAATTTGTTGGCCAAAGTCAAGATTGTGTGATATTTAACGGGATCCTAGCCCACTAGGAAACACGGTTTCCCGAGTACTCGACAGAGGTTAGAGGCTCGACGAAAATAGTGGGAGGCAAGAATTGAATTTGCAAATTTTTTCGAATACTCGCTAAACGCGCTCATCTATTTTACTCGTCATATTAATCAAAAGTATTAGTTGGACTAATATTTTATGTTGTTTTAAAAATATATAGTTGGACTATATACAAACTCATTCAATATATAGTTGATTTTATAATTGGATATAGTAATCATATAATTGAATTAAAATGATAGTTGATTTTATAATTAGATTATAGTAATCAATATTGAAATTATAGTTGATTAAATAATTGGATTATTGTAATCATTATAATAAATAGTACCTTATTAAAATTGATTAAATAGTTGGACTATTGAAATCAAGAAAGAATTGAAAAGTTGGATATTTAAAATATAATCTGGGATTAAAATATTTTAAATGATTTAATTTTCAAATTGGGAATAAATAATAGGTTACTTTATTTGATAAAATAACTTATTATACCTTACGCCCAAAATTAAGCAAAATAAGTAGAGCATAAAATCTTTGGAAGATTTATGTGATGATGACTTTAATGCTTAATTTAATATACTTGTCATAAATCTAATTTTAGATTTAAGAAGTATTAAATTGCAATTTATAATTCTTGGAGAATTAATTGACTATTCTAGAGGAGATAAAGTCAAAGTTTGCAATTGGGCATGTAGCACGAGGTGCACATCGTTTCGATATTCTAAAA
The DNA here is from genome assembly GCA_019454045.1 of Zanthoxylum bungeanum. Taxonomy (NCBI): domain Eukaryota; kingdom Viridiplantae; phylum Streptophyta; class Magnoliopsida; order Sapindales; family Rutaceae; genus Zanthoxylum; species Zanthoxylum bungeanum. The sequence continues at coordinate 75,241 of SKCR01026492.1, forward strand.
ACCCAAGGCTTGGCCTAAGGTTCCTAAAATATTGAAAAGGATAATTGACATATACCAAAGTGACTACCATTTGGATATGGCAGACACGAAGGAATTAAAGAAAGGGCAAGGCTTTGACTTTAAAAATGTTTGTCAAAGTTATGTTCACAACTAGTATTGAAATTAGATTTTAAATACTTAGTGTGGTACATAAATATGTATTGATGTTCAGAATCTGCTTTGAGCAGGATACTGACTTCAAGCTGAGATTGCTCTGCGAATCGGAAACGGGACGAAAGTCGCTGTTTCGACCGTAGATACCTAAGTTTAGGAACTACCCTTTGGGTGTGTACTTAAATTAGGAACTGTTATAATGTAACTAGTTTGACTAGAGACATTATCTCTATATCAGTGTTTAATCCATTGGGATAAACCTTTATATTCTAGAACACTCAGTGTTTTATTATATAAAGATGATACTGAGATAAATACATTAGATGTAAATAACAGAATTTATATTTTGAATATAATAAAATCTCAAACATATAAAAATGACAAATAAATAGCTCAAATTGATTTGATCAATAGAGACTTATTTGTGGCATTGTTGTCTAGGACACAATTAAACGAGACTCGTATATCCACACTTTTGAAGAGTGGGTACTAGGACTGATTTGACTATTCAAATAAGGTCTGCGAATCTAGTTTATTAGGTAAAGTACCTAAAATACTATTTACTTGGTAATAGTATAAGGGCCACCGATCTGTTAGCCCTATTCATGGTGAAGTTAGTGGGCCCATATCTAGCTAGGCTAGATGTGAACATGAATATTTCGTGACCTTAACGGATGTGGCATCACGTTATGGTTATGTGTTTCTTTTGAAGAACACAAATCGGAAACTTTAGAGTTTCGACACGAAATAGAAAAACAGATCGGCTATAGTATTATTCCGCCACGGTAAGACCGTAATGGAAAAATACTTAAGCAGTAAGTTTCATACGTACATGAAAGAGTACGGTATTCTTTCAAATGAGGACTCCTCCCGAGACACGTCAGTTAGACGGTGTGTCCGAACTAAAAACCGAATTTTGTTGGACATGATAAGGTTTATCACGAGTCGCTCTGAGCTACTGTTTCCTTCAATAGGATATGTATTAACAGTGCAAAACTTATTTAGAATAAGGTTCCATATAAATCTGTTTGACAGATATCATATAGGATATGAACAGGAAAGAAACGGGGTTTCTCACTCCTAATAATTTGGGTATGCCAGGCATAACGTTTGGATAATACCAAACTAAATACCCAAATTGGATAAGTGCCAATATAGGTTATCCTAAGGGAAACCTTAAGTATAGTACTTATAAATCTCACATGAGAACAATGTGATTGTTGCTCACCATGCGGTTTTTCCTGAGAGGAATACCGATATGCAGTGGTCAGTGGGAGTATAGTGATACTCGATGAAAATCGGAGTAATACTGTTCAAGGCACGAAGTCCTTAATGGAACACAAATAGTTCATCTATGATGAATCTATACCATTAATCTTCAAATACACAAGAACCGTAGATCGGATAGAGTCAGAAAACAACCTAGGGTATGGGTTTCTGATCTAACCTCATAAAGATGTCAATCTTATGAAGGTATATCCACCGACTACGTTTTGAGGAAGTGATACAAGGTATCGACTCCCTATTATGGCAAAGTGCCATGAGTCTGAAATGGATTCCATGTATAACAACTATTTGGATACTAGTTGTTGTACCACAAGGCATTGTGCCTATTGGTACATTATACGTCTTCAAGGAAGACATACATGGAAGGCAACATACCAACGTACAAAGCTGGGCTTTTGACGGAAAGGTATCGTTATCAACATTGTGTTAATAACGGTTCAACCTTTTACCTGTTGCCATGGTAAATCCATTTTGAAGATGCTTGTTGATAACTGCGTTTTTTCATTGAAATGTGTCAGTTGTAGATCAAAAATCGCTTTCCTGAAAAGGAAACCTTTTGGAGGATGTTTACAACATCCTGACGATTTTGAATAACCGACAAACAAGGTTTGCGGGTTATTCGATCCATGTTTGGATTGATGCAAGCATAAGGTTCTTGGAACTGTCGTTTTGAAATAATCATAATGATTTATGATTTGATTCAAAACGAAATAATTCTTGTGTATATAAGGAGGTTAGTGGGGAGCGCACTGACAGTTAAATTCCCATAAAGCAATTGTTGAAAGCTTGGCTTTCATAGAAATTCTCCGTAGAATTCTGGGAGTAACAACCTTTATTCAAGGAATAAAGATCTACTGGGATAGATTTGGAGTTGTTAACACTCTCTGGGAAATTGTACATTTAAAATGTACTTGATAGGGTGTCTCATACGCTTCGCTTCGAGCATATGGAGTCACATCAGGTCAATCCAAGTGATAGTCACTGGATTGAACATTAAGAACATCTGTTAGTATCTGAGAGAACTAAAGATGTTGTCTTAAACTATGGAGAAGGAGAACTTGAAGTGACTGGGATCACTGCTGCAAGTTTCCAAACAATTAAATACTGAGATACTATTAAGTTTGTACACTGGGACAGTGAGCTGGAAATATTCCGAGCAAGATAACTGTTGCCGAATAAACAACAAATGCGGATTATTGCTGCAGCTGAGGCAGCAATAGAAGCCATTTGGATCGAAATAAATCTAATTAGATTAGATATAGTTCTGTTAGCAGCTGAGCTAGGCGTCAGCACATGCTAAGGAATTAAAGGTCTCATCGACGATCCAGATATATACTTCTATATCATCTGATTCGTTCGGATCATACATCGTGGCGATGTGATGATCGTATAAATATAAATCGCGTCAGACGATAATCAAGCAAATCCGCTGACGAAAATCTTTCCTCAGCAATTTGAGCGAACCGTACATAGTTCGGGTGTAGGACACTTGAGTGACTCGCTATGTGCCAAGTGGGAGATTGTTGGACAAAATGACCCATAGCGTCACTATTTGCACAGATCATTGTGTTGTTGTAGCAAATTAACTATGTGACAAGGAAATTGCACTCTCATCATTTGTGATTAGATCACCATAGATATATAAATGAAGAGAGGTCCCTATGATTAGTTCCTGGATTGAGAATGATATGAGACAGTATCAGTCCCCGAAGGATTAATCATTAAATATCCCTAGCCGGAGTATTATCGAGACTGGACATCGATAATGCGGAATAGGCTAGTATTGCACTTGTGTGCGTTGTGAGGGCACAACACATAGTTCTCATATATATAAGTATTGGATACTTATGCAAGTGCGATAGGAGGTCGTGTTTCACCGATGGTACGGGAAACAGCTTCGCTCTGGATAGACCCTTCGGAATCCCATTGGTATTATGACTATGTGTCTATGGGAGGCCGAAATCAAGGTAGGTGTGTATAGTCTTAACCTGAGACTTACATCGCAAATACTTACGATAATCGATAGACTTTGGTCTTGGTGGTACAGGGCTTTAACCGGTTCTGCGTACACCACTTCTGGGTTTATCAGAGAGTCGTAGTGTATTGGGTGTGATGTCAAGACGGAAGTATCACTTCAGTCATATTGGAGATGATGTCACGCAGGATACGGTACTAGTGCTCTTGAGTGTTGCGCAACCAATCGGGATATTGTGACCAGGTCATGAATATCCGATTATAGAGACTATGTTACCAGGCATCCGATATGTGCTTCGGACGGGGTAGACACTTATCCAGCCCCAGCCCTAGCACGTGACTATCCGATACTGGGCCGATACACACAATACAATCGTATACTACGCTTGATACAGATCTTAAATATTCTTATAAGAATATGTCCGGAGAATTGGGAAGACTTGGTGCTTTGCTAGAAGCCAACCTTGTCTAGTAAATCGGTAAAACGTAGTACTTGGTACTCACGTGTTCGGATAGTCCGATGACCGATTTGACTGCCAACATATCCGGGGATCTCATGGGTCGCTTCCCAAAGATTCACCGATGACGTATGACTCGCACTTTTATTAATCTGGGATTAATATGATGAGAGAGAAAATTAATCTGGGATTAATTACAGAGATATTTTATCTGGGATAAAATATCAATTTAAAGAGAGAGAATGATTAATTTGGAATTAATCGATTAATTAATATATTTGATATATTAAACGAAATTGGATTTCGACGCGGAATTAAAATTAGATTTTAATTCGGGCGAGCGGATTAATTTAGAATTAATTCGTTAGCGACGTGAATAGTGATTTCGCTAGGCGTAATCATTTAATTACGACGCGACGGAAAATTCGTTAATTTAGAATTAGCGAATCCGAGCCCGAGAATATTTACGAGCGCATTCGCATTTCGAATTCGAGAGCGGCTCGTCAAATCAAGCGTCAAATCATTAGTCGCATCAAGCGTCAAATCACTTGTCGCACAAGCGTCAAATCACTTGTCTTTAGTGATGTGACTTGACAACTTGATTGAGTTGACTTGATGTGACTTGAGTGATGTGTGTGGTTGGCAATTAAAGCCAAATGTGTTTGAAATGAAATGAATTTCATTTCAAGTGTATTAGATACACTTTGGTAATCACCAAAACGCATAACACATTTCCCTCCTCTCTCTCTTCTTCTTCTTCTTCCTCTCTCACTCACGCCATTCTCTTCTTCTTGAGGCAGTGAACTGCCGAGAGAAACAAAGGAAAATGGAGGGAAGCATGTGTTTTGTGGCAAAACAAGAGTGCTAGCACACTCCGAGATCAATGCGAAGGTGATAGGGAAGTATACCCATAGCCGGGAAGCCAAATGTTGAAGCTTGGAGCTTCAAATCTTGAAGACAAGGGGCGCCAAAACACTATTCACAGCAGCCCACTGCCTTGACAAAGTGAGCAGAATTCGAATTTTTGTTGCCCAAATCGTCGCTCAACCGCTCGATGTAAGTATTCCGCACTTCCGTCGTTGTATTCACTTATGATTCATGCTTGAGTTTTGATCTTGGGACCTATAGAAACTCCAACAAAATAAATTTTGTTTTTGTGTTTTTAATTTGACTAATCAGGTGAAATTGGTGTGAGATAGTTGTGTAAGGATTTCACTCCTGAGACGTATCTCAACCTATTTTGTAACAAGTTAATTTTATTTATTTTCCTTTTGAATTTTAATTTGTGAATTCAATCCATATAAACTGATTAAATTGGATCTTCATATGCTCAGTTGACAGGTATTATCAACTGCATGGTACATACATACATGATTGTATTGAAAAGTTAATAATTTCAGTGCTCTAGTTTTAATTGGAAGAAGTATCTAAAAAAGCGATGAAAAAAAAGCATCTGAGATCCGAGTAATTAAGTCCTTAGGGGTGTTTTAACACCTAGTACCCTAAAGCCAATTGGTTTGGAGTCATTGGCCTAAAGGTCGCTACATGGATTGAAGATGTTATATAAAAAAAATATATCTGAAATCCGAGTAATTAAGTCTATAAGGTGGTCTTAACACCAAGTGCCCTAAAGCCAACTGGTTTGGGAGTCACTGGCCTAAAGCTCGCTACATGGATTGAAGATATTGTAAATAGATAAATAAAAATTCATTCCCAAAAAGGTGTGAATTCTGATATAACTTTAGGAAAAAAATATTACTCTATTTTCAACTACACTTATGAATATTGTGGGCACAATGTTTGATTAATACTTTGTTAGTTGTGTATATGGAGAATGGTAAAAATTATTGGAGAATTTACTTATTTGGTAATTTAGAAAGAAAGAAAATAACTATTAACTTGGATAAGAAGTTTCGCTTGTTTAGTCACCAACTTGTTTATTCTCTTTTCTCTTGTCTTTTTACTTTTGTGTGCATTAGATTGATGTTTATGGGTATCGTCACTGTAAGCCCCCAAGACTACAACTCGTCCACCAGGGACACCTAGGGTTTAAAGGCTTGTTGCATACGCTAAATGAAATCGTGATCCCTACAAAAGTGGCTTAATTTAATTTTATTTTAAAGTTGCTTATTGTATTTTATTTTGTTGTTTTGCTCGAGGACTAGCAAAATATTAGGTTTGGGGGTGTGATTAGCGGTAAATATATCAATATTTACCGTCCATTTTACTTAATATTTTGTATAGTTTCTTGAGTTTTTTGAATATTTTGATGTGTTTTGTGTTATTCTGTAGATAAATAAAATAACACGACTCTCTGGAATCAAATCAGGGCCAAAACATCGAAAAACGGACAAAACGGGCAAAAATGTAATTTCCTGCTAAAATGCGCCGTTTGTTAAAATGCGTCGCTTTCTAAAATACGCCGTCTGCTAAAATATGCCGACTGCTATCATGAGCCACTAACGTGCGCCAGACACGTGTCAAATCAGAGAAACTTGCTATCATGCGCTCTTGCTAATATGGTCTGCCACATATCAACATCACAATAATTTTGCTAACATGCGCCAGACACGTGTCATCATCCCATTCTGCTGACAATCCACGTCTCTACTGATATCAGCGTCGCGACGTGAAAAGCATTATGTGTCACGACGCCAAGCCAATTATTTTGCCGACAGAAAAGTGTCAAGATCTCGTCAAATCAACGGCGCGTCAAGACCCGCAATAGTTTAACGTCGCGACGCGCGAGGAAGAATTTTGCCTATAAATTGAAGGTGAAATCAGAAGGAAATTCATACTTCTTTCTTCTGGGGAATTCCTTAAGAATACTAAGAAGAACGTATCTTGTTTGTTTATCTACAGCTTTCTTATTTATTTTTTTTTTACGTAAAAGTACTTTCTTTATTTTACTTTACAATCTTTATTTTACTTTTTCAGTATAAGGAGGTAACTCCCCTTTGCTGGGGTGAAATGTTAAGCTTTTATTACTAATATTTAGATTAATCTCCATTAGTTATAATATATAAACTATTTAAAACCTGACGTAATGGGATACCGCCTTTATGGTCGGTTGGACTTCTTAAATAATTGATTTTAAACTGACTAAATTGGATACCGCCTTTATGATCGTTAGAATTAATCATAAATCTGACTTAATCAGGATACCGCCTAAATGGTCGGTTGGTAATGTCATGTACAGTTTATATATTATAATAAGGGAGATATCTAAAATAGAAGTAATAAAAATGGATCCTCTAACCCCAGTATTTTTTTTATTGTTTATTTTATCTTTTAAATTTCTAGCTTTACTTTATGTCATTTACTTTATTTAAATTTTTACTAGTCCTAGATATGTGTTGTAAACCCGTTATCTGAGGTTGTGATGAACTCCAATATCACCGGTTTATAAGGGGTTATTTTACGACTTGGATAATATAAAGGTTTATTTATTGAGTCTTAAGTTTAATGCTTCTTGTTAACTTGCCATTAATAAGATTGATCTGGTAAATTTAAAGTGAACTTGGAAAATGGATTTTAGGTTTCAGCCTTAGACTCAATAGCTCACGATCTTCCTTAAGGATAGATAACCCTTAATAGATTTCCTTACATGATAGGAATATACCTGTCGGGCGGGGGTAGCCATTATTGGAACTTAATCTTAATGAATTCAGGTAATTTGGTTAACATAAGAATATGATTAATTGGGTTATACTGGGTATTTGCATCTGACCATCGGAAGAGGCTTTTGCATAAATTCGTGTTCTAGGTTAATAAATCGATATATTGCACAAACGTGAGATAACCACTTCATCTTTAAAAGATATTAGAAGGATTCACAACCCTAGATAGTTTAATAATATTGAATTTTCCTTTCATTTACTTCGCACTGTTTTATTTACTTGTTTTAAGTTCAAAATCACCATCCAATGAAACAACCAATCCATTAGATACTCATAAACATTTGGCTTCATAAATTAATAGCTTAGGTATTAAGTCCTCGTGGGATCAATACATTTTATACTACTTGAGCGATACGTGTGCTTGCGTAATGTGAGTGTTTACCACCGATCAGTGTCCATTACTATCTTAGCAAAGGTTGAAACACCTTAACCGATCGAAGTATTGGGGGCCCAAGTGCCTATTTTTCATCTTAACAAAGGTCGAAGCACCTCGACCGATTGAAGCATCAGGGGTCCTGTGGGTTCTTCAATCATCACAGTAGAGATCGAGGCATCTCACATCAATTGAAGCATCAGGGGACTTACAAGTTCATCAATCATCACAGTAGAGATCGAGGCATCTCAAATCGATCGCAGCATCAGTTGACTTGCGGGTTCGTCAATCATCACACCAGAGTTTGAGACATCTCAAACCAATCAAGGCTTCGGGGGACTTGCGGGTCCATCAATCATCAAAGCCATAAGGGCATGATTGAGGTATCTCGTAGTCGATTGAAGCGTCAGAGGACCTGAGGCAATCATAAATCCATCGACCAATATCTATCAACCAACAAAAATGAGGTAATTATGGCAACGCCTGACAAGCCAGGTAGATAAAAATACATGCATAAATTTGATATACTTGTCAATGTCACACACTGCACAAGCCTACCAAAATGGAGGTGACTATAGACACTGTATTTTTACACATAGCCCAATGATGAGCCTTTTATGGGAACACACCTGAAACGGTTTGGGAAAATTATCAGGTTTAATGTTGGAACAGAAAGAAATCTCAGATGATCCAAAAGAGTTAGCCATTAAACCAGACCGGATGTCACATATGTCTGACCGGACATATCCACCAAATCTAATCGGATATGACTTAAAGACCGCACAGACATGCGTCAGGTTTTTAGTTTTACAAAAGAATTCGATCTCTTTCCTTCTTAGTCAATTTCCATAATATGTAAACTACATTCTCTAGAAGGAGTTCAAAACTTTCGAGCTTATCAATTACATGTCTTAGGGATATATCGCCTATATGAGAATGAGGTATTACAGCAATAGTTGGTAGCAAATATCTCAGTCAAAAGGCACATTCTTGATCAAATTAGAGAGAAGCTTCCCTTCGTGAGCTAGCCAATTAAGGCAAACACGAAGAAGAAAAATGAGAAGAAAGATTTCCTGCCTCTAAACACCTCTCTACTCCAAATATTGATCTTGATACTTCTAATAAGAAAATAAATTTTATATCGGTGGGTCCTAATCATGGAAGAAACATAATTCTTCTAGGGTAGAAAAAAAAAACATAAGTCCAATGAACATGGGAAAAGAAAAAAAATCCTCCGAAGAATAAAAACATGATAAAAGTTAAGTACTATAATTATGGTAAGAAGGGTTATTTTGCTCATGACTGTACTATATCTAATAATGTAAGTACTTTTAATGCATATTTAAATGAGATATATGTTTCAAGTTCAGTCTTTCTAATTCAATCTAATCATTTGTGTACTGTAGACCATGCGCCACATGCCATGTAGTGAAGAGTAAAGATTTATTTGTGGAATTTTGATGAATTTCACATTGAGTGAAATGGATATATGTAGGCAACAACTCGATAGTAGAGGTCAAATAGTGGGTATGAAAGTTGGCCATGCGTGGTGGACAAATTATACTCATGTATGATGTGTCATATGCTCTAGAAATTTATCGAAATTTAGTTTATGTGTTGATTTTAATTAATTTAGGTTTCAAATAAAACTTCCATCAATCATGTGTTGATTTATTTTTAGATACTATGCACTATGGTTTTTGATATTTTCTAGATAGTTTTATTTATTAAATGTTAAATAATCAAATTGTAATACTAGTTTTCCTTTATTACCGTCGTGATTAGTGATATTGATGTAAATGTATAGAATCTTAGATTTGGCCACATTAGCTAACAATGATGACTAGGTTAGCCGAAGTGGGATTGCCGTAAAACATTGATAATGTAGATTTGTCTACTTGTGAATATTGTATGATCAGAAAAACTACTTGAAAACCATTTGGAAAAAGGAATAAAATATAATTTTCATTATATTTAATTCATTTAGATATTTGTGGTCCGGTGAATGTAAAGATAAGGCATTAACTGTCTTAATTCATCACATTTATAGACGATTTCACATGCTTTAGTTATGTTTATTTGATTACTTATAAATCTAAAGCATTAATTTTTTTTAAAAAGATTTATGAATTTAGTAGAAAATTAAATAGATAAGAAATTTATCGAGTATAATTATATGATCAGTTTAGAAAATTATATGATGAAAAAATAATTGAGCATCAATTGACCATTTCTGTTACTCTACAATAAAATGGTGATGTGGAAAGAAAAAACATAACTCTTCTTGAGATGGTTAGATCTATGATGCATAAGCACATTGGTCTATCACTTATTAGGTGATGCATTATTAACTGCCATTTATATACTTAACCGTATGCCTTCAAAGTCAGTTACATCCATAATATATGAGTTATAGATGAATTGGACCTTTATTTTCGAAAACTTGAGTAATGGAGCCTACGTCTATGTATAATATCATAAACATGGAAAAGTAAGCTCGAGATGTTACGTTCTTGGAGTATGATTAGGTCATGATTGATCTATTTGAATCCAATAATTAGAGAACACTCAAGTTTACCTAATTCAAATGGGAGCAATTTGAGAAATGATGACGACTTATTTTCATATGAGTCTCAACTGCAACCAATTGAGGATATACGTGATCATTGAGTAAAATGGGAAATGAGGAATTCTTTCCTCAACAAGAATACTAGTTACAACATAGTGATCATATAAGCATTCATCGACATCGTTTCGATATAAAAAGAGAGGCTATTATGATTCTACCACAAGAGAATGAAGAGCCAAGACATAAAATAGCCTCTTCAATGCCATGCCAAGGAGAAGTTGATGAATGCAATGGAAGAATAAATGGAGTTGATGAAATCTAATTAAATTTGGGAACTGATTGATCTACCTAAACGATGCAAAGCCTTGGGAATAAATGGGTTCTAAAAAAATGTAATGCTAATATTGAGAAATCCTTAATGGTCTCCCATGATTGATCAACCCAGTTCACTCCATAAATGGAGGTGCAAAGACAAATTGAGTAACTTCCCTAGTTGCATGAATGTGGGAAAGTGAAGTTAAGTAATTTACATGTAACGATGTAATGTAATCTCCATTATTTTTCAATAAAAATGAAAAGGCTTGCTATTTTGTACGGTTGAGCATTTTGATGCTGAGGAGAATATCTGCAAACAAGGTTGGTAATTGCATTTTAAATTTAAGATTTATTTTATTAAGCAGATCTTATGTATATGAATATCGATATATGTATGGTTACATCTTTGGACATCTTAAATGTTCTATTATAAGGATATATTCTTTCCACCTGGATATTTGAAGAATCATACTTCATCCAACGTACCAATTATAAACCAGAAAGCATCAAATACAAAAGTAGAAAACTTACTCGCATAAAATCAATAATCCAAGCAACTGTGTTTCTAACATGGATCAGTGACGAAATCCGTATGAAACATTTACTACATGTTATTTGAGTGCCAGAATTCTCAGAACAAGGAAGGAATTATACATATACATGATCTGTTCATTATGTTAATGGGGAAGCAATGCATGTGCCATTCGCAGGTAGCTTGCGGCTTCGGTTGATATGGAGACTTCTACAATAAGGCAATTTATAAGCAACAACCACCATTAGGAGGTGACTGGTTTTCAGGTTTCTGCTTTAAAATGTTTCTTTTTACAATGGTGGATCCTTCTTCCAAAAGACTAGGAACCTCCATTATCTGCACAATGATCCTGTACGTGTGAGATTAGGGAAAAAGAAATCTATCCGCCTAAATCATATCCATCATTGAATTATTCATAATGGCATGACAGCAGAGCAGTAGAGGAATAACAGTTAAAATGCATCTCTATTTCTACAATTCAGACCCCAGTTCATGTATTAGACTCCCTAACTTCGGATGTTTACCTGTTAATCATTAGAACTGAAAGAAAAAGAATGAAATAGTTGAATAAAAGGAAAGGATATATCAATTTTACTCTGTCAAATTCTATATAATAAGAGTGTCCAACATATTTCCAAGGACATAAAAAATACTCCGTCAAATTCTATTCAATAAGAGCGTCCATCATATTCCCCACCCCTATAGTAAAAATAGAGTACCAAATTGGTGAAATCTCATTGCGCTTGCCCAACATTTCACAGGAGAGTTAAAATGCAATAAATGCTTTCTGAAAGTGTACCTTCAATGCAAGTTCCTCAAAGCACTGCTCCACATTTTCTCTGGTTTTAGCACTACATTCAAGAAACAAACATCCATGCTCTTTCGCAAGAGCAATCCCCTCTTCTTGACTGACAGCCCTTTCAGAATCCTGAAATCAAACATCAAAATGTAAACTAGGCAATAAAAAGTGAAACAAAAAATGATATACACGGAAATAAATTTCCATCAACTACTAGAAGCATGTGAAAGAGAACAAAAATGAGTGGAAACTATATATGAACAATGTGCTAATTGAGTATGTACTGATAAATGCTGGCAAAAGACTTTAAAACTTGAGTTCCATTCCAAGTCTAAACCTGATTGACATTTTCTTGCACTCTTCCAATTTTATAGGTCCCATTACATTCTTATGGATGGAAATAGGCAGACCATCATGGAACCATAGTTCAATTTTTTAAAAATGAACAGCAGTGAACTCTGTGTGACAAGACAATCTAAGGAAATTTTATTGTTTTATTTTACTGTTAAGATCAAATGATTATAGAGACATTCATCCGTTTCCAAATTAGTTTTGACAAGAAAAAAAGAGCAGGATGCTCTATAAACTGTTGTACAGGCACCTCTGGGTTTATGCAATTTTATATCTGAAATAGAGGTCTACATTGATTAGCAAGGTGGTGGTTCTCTATTTACCCCATTTATATTCTGAAATTAAAATCTTAACTATTAAAATAGCAATTATAGAGATTATAACCCTTACTCGGTCAACTTTATTTCCAACAAGCATCTTGACACAATCCTGATTGGTGGAGTAAAGGTCCACTTCCTTAGCCCACACATCTGACAAGTTTGAGAAGGTTTCTCTCCTCGTCACATCATAAACTACAGTTAAAGATAAAATAAACAAATACATAAATACTTATCACTAAAATAATCTACTACATGGTGGGATTATATCAGAAAAATGTCAAGAAGAGTAACTCCACAAATGCAGGCAGCGGTTTAGTTAAAGTTAGTATTGAAAGTATTTTCATGATTGTGAAAATTAATACGAGTTTTAGACCAACAAACTAACACCACCATCCACCACTCCATAGCGTGCAACTGAATCTTCGTCAATCTTTGAAGAGGGAATTGCTGCAGACAAAAATCAGATGCCTGCATTGTTTATGAATCGTGAATAATAGAACAAAGAGCTCCACGACGAAATGCTTGCTGAAAGAAAATTCTATTTCACTGTGATAAAAGTATGACCAATTCATGCAGTAATGGAACCATATTGGATAGTTCTAATGGATGAAAGAAAAGGTAAAAGGGCAAAGCGATTTTTGAAAAACCTTGTTTTAGTAGGGGCAGGAATTGTTGCCCAGGTTGCTTTAAAAAATAAAATAAAATATTAATAACAATAAGAAAGTTTGTGTTACGTGGGACACTAACTTTTCAACAAAAAGGAGAACTAGAATGCACTGATAAGCAAGTAGTTGGTTAGTCTAAAGCAATGTCACCTTTTTTGTATTTCCATTTTCCTGACTATTAATACACGCCTTCTACTAAGTCGCAATCCTAGTTATCCAATTTCAACTCATCTGCTCCTGCAGTTCTAGGGGGACGTGCTTGATCAGCAAATATATAAATGTATGGTGAAATATACAAATATCGTTAATGCCAACTTTTCTTGTTGCTACCAGACATGTTTTTGCCTTCTGCATTGTGATGCCAAACACTTATTTTTGCAACTTGATATCATTGCCAAGACACAATAAGCTCAATCAAGAGAATGAGGCTCCTCATTCATGCTTTTGGAAATGACATGAACATATATTGTTGAAGGCATACCAAGAATGATTCCTTGAGCACCTCTATAATAAGAACTGGTTAGCGTTCTGAACCTCTCATGTCCAGCTGCAAAAAAAAAAAAAAAAAATTACAATTATCCATGATTCATTCACATTGTGAAACAATTTCTTGTATGCATATTCTAAAAAGTAGGCATTTGACTCAGATGACAAACGATAAGTATTGTGTATTAAATGAAGAACCTTAAATAAGTAGAAAGTTTAAATTTGGTCAAATGATACATTATCTTGATTATCAAAATAGGATGATATTTACAAATTCAAGATGGGATTGAAAGGAATTTTGTCACTCAAGTTCACAACTTGACTTCAATCAATAATTCAGTTCAGTATTAAAAAAATTCAGTGAAGAAAATAGAATATATTACCTTTTTCAAGTTACAGATTAATTTATACTGTATCAGTTAAATTAGCTTCAATAAATGGAAATGGCAATGACATTATAACAAAAACTCTTTTTGGTGATAACACCAAACATTATTTCCATGCCTGGGCTTAATTGCTTAAAGTAATCAGATTTTAAATATTGAAGAGATGACCGTAATTGTGTACCAGTGTCCCAAATCGTAAGTTTCAATCTCTTCCCAGCCACTGTTAGCAGCTTGATCTTAAAATCCACACCTGCAAATAGCAAAGACAAAAACAACACAAAATATCTTATATTAATTAATGCATCGATACTTGAAAGCAAATACGAAAATTACATTATGAAGATCCAAAATCAAGTAAATATTGGATGAAATATGAATGGAGGACGACTAAAACAATTTATAACTACCAAAAAGTTGTAATTTGTAATTAACTAAGCTCCAAAATGAGATGCATCACATGTTTTATAACTAAACTTAGATGCTGTGAGTATAAATTAAGAAGTAATAAAAAGTACCAATAGTGGGGGAAAGATCATCAACAGAAGAGGAAATGAAGCTAACAAGAAGGCTGCTTTTACCAACACCAGAATCACCGATCAACAAGATCTTGAATGAAAGATCGTAGCTATTGCTCTGCCCGGAAGATGATCCCATTATGAATCGGCACACTCACCAACTTGAGCTTTTCTTTTTCACTAAAAAAATTGAAAAAACAGGTCAAATCTCTCACTTTCTTTTTCTTTCTAACTGAGTCTGTTGTGCTGTTCCCAATGATGTTCTTTAACCTCTTCTCTCTCTAAAAAGTACAAATGAAAAAGATATGTGTTGACGGCTGGTTTTGGTCTTAGGGTAATATAAGAATAACACTCCCAAGACAATCCTCCCTCAATAGTGAATTTGTTTGGTTATGGGGGACCAAAAGCAAATTTAGCAAAAGACAGATAAATACACCAATCGACAAGGAGATTTAACGTGGTTCGGCGGATCTTGGTCCGACCTACGTCCACTGGCACAGAACGGGTGATACTTTTTATTACTCAAACACGCTTTTCCGATCTTTTTGTGTTTTTTTACAAGTCAGAGCTTGATGATTCTGATCTTGATTCTGATCTCAACTCTCCACTTTCAACTTCTTCTTCTACACTCACTCTACCCTCCTATTTATAATGGTGAAGAAATCAGATTCCTATTTGTACAAGAATTCCCAATTGGAGATGGTCTCTTTTTCCTATCAGGATTCCTAATCAAAACTATTCCCTTTTCCCATAAGGATTCCTAATCAAAACTACATTTACTTCCCTTATCCTATTAGGATATTAACTTATTACTTTACCCCAATAAAGTAGGACAACTTATCCCTTTTCCGCAAGAATAGGATGCTTTATCTTCCTGAGCACGCCTCGTCATGTGCTCAGTCTTCATGAGGTCGGTCATGATAGTCATTTGAACTGAGAATGTTGCTGTCGATCTGATAATGCCCGGTCATCCGATCTCAAGTGGTCGGTCACCTATCATCAAATGCTCGGTCTCTTACTGTATAGTAGCCGGGTCGGCTTTAATGATCTCGCCCAAGAAGGAAATTACCCTTTTTACCCCTGCCGTACTCCTTAAATAACATAGGTCCTGAAAACACCATCAACATATGTCCCCTAGTTCTCGGTAACAACGAGTTTGCGAGTTGATGCCGGGAACTATAAAAAAAGATGGTGTGCTGATCGCCTTGCTGGTGGTCGTTCCAGAAATCACAGAGAAATTTCCTTCGCCATCAACTAAGTCTTCTGTTTCTATTCTTCATATCCTCGGTATTGGAGATGCTGACCCTATTCAGAACGATTCTCCACCTTAAAGCAAATTGCTTACTTGGGTCGTTCCATCAGGAGACGAAGTTCCTCTTGTTGTCCAAACTAAAAATGACTCATCCTTTGTAATATCTGTACCAGAGATTTAGAGGTCCTGACCCATGACTGATCCAATCTCGATTGTGAGGAGAAAATTTTGCCTCTGAGCTAACGATGATGTGCTCGGTGGCATGTGATCCTGTCTCGAGCTGTGAGAGATGCTCGGACCTGGGGGAATGTTACGTCCCCAGTCCGGGGGACTGACTCGGTGGGATGCAACCCGACCCCGAATGAAGAGAGGCACTTGGACCTGGGGGAATGTTACGTCTCCAGTCCGAAGGGCTGATTCGGTGGGACATAACCCGACCCCGAATGAATAGAGGCACTTGAACCTGAGGGAATGTTACGTCCTCAGTCCGAAGGCCTGACTCGGTGGGACGTACCCCGACCCCGAGCTGGGAAAGGCACTTGGACCTGAGGGAATGTTACGTCCCCAGTTCGAAGAGCTGACTCGGTGGGGCGTACCCCGACCCCAAGCTGAGAAAGGCACTTGGACCTGAGGGAATGTTACGTCCCCAGTTCGAAGGGCTGACTCGGTAGGGCGTACCCCGACCCCGAGCTGAGAAAGACACTTGGACCTGGGGGAATGTTACGTCCCCAGTCCGAAGAGGTAGACTCGGTGGGACGTAACCCGACCCCGAGTGAAGAGAGGCACTTGGACCTGGGGGAATGTTACGTCCCCAGTTCGAAGGACTGACTCGGTGGGACGTACCCCGACCCCGAGCTGAGAAAGGCACTTGGACCTGGGGGAATGTTACGTCCCCAGTCCAAAGAGGTAGACTCGGTGGAACGTAACCCGACCCCGAGTCGAATAACTAAGTGGCCTCGGCGGAAAGAAATCCAGCCCCGAGCCGATTAATCGAGTGTCCTCGGCGGAACGAACCCAACCCCGAGCTGATTAATCAAGTGGCGGAACGAATCCAGCCCCGAGCTGATTAATCAAGTTTCCTCGGCGGAACGAATCCAGCCCCGAGCTGACTAACAAGTGGCCTCGGCGGAACGAATCCGGCCCCGAGACGATTAATCGAGTGGCCTCGGCGGAACGAATCCAACCCCGAGCCGATTAATCAGGTGGGACTTATTCAGAAGGGAAGTGAATCAACCTTTTGAAGCCCTACTGAGTCCGACATGGGCGTCCCCCTACCAGACCAGCGAAAAACAAAAACAAAACTTTGGAAAATAAGATCAAAAAGGTGGGGGTGACTCGGCACTTGTCCCAAAAGAAAACTTTTTACAAATGTAAACAATAGCACGGATGCCTCAAAACAGCGTCCTGTCCGAGGCCTCCAAAACACAATTCTGAATCTTTCAATTCAGTGTCCCGGCGAACCAGGATTTGGATCAGAGAGCGTTTAAAATGGTAAGGGCACATCCTCTATACGTCGGGTCACTGTGGAGCATGTGTATTGTACGAGGGCTCCTCCTTACCACGCTGGAGCAGGCACACGCTACAGGGGTACAACGCATCCCCGTGCTGCGCCTCTCTTGGATCAAAATGATGAATGGATCAAAGAGTGTCCGGGATACTAAGGGCACATTCCTCCTTAGGTCCGGCATCACTGGAGCTAGCAATCATCACGGGGGCATCATTATCCCCCGTGCTATGCTTTCCCACGGATCCATTACATCGGGTAAGTGAGGATCAAAAGAGTGTTCGACACATTAAGGGTGTGTTCCTCCTTATGTTCGGTAACACTGGAGTAAGCAATCGCCACGGGGGTATCATCCCTCCCTGTGCTATGTTTCTCACGGATCCTATGCATCGAGTATGTCCCTGAGGACCCCGAGCCAAGAGAGATACTTGGTTCTGGGGGAATGTCCCGTCCCCAGACCAACGAGCATGACTCGGTGGGACGTAATCCGACCCCGAGCCGGATGGCCTCGGCGGAATAAGATCCAGCCCCGAGCTGGAAAGAGACATCGGTCTCGGCGGTACAAGAGCAGACCCGAGCCGGAAAGAGACATCGGTCTCGGCGGTACAAGAGCAGACCCGAGCCGTAAAATATATATCAACAAAACGGACTCGGCGGTACAAGAGCAGACCCGAGCCGTAAAACAAATATCAAAACCATTGTGTGAGCCATAACAAACAAGCATAATCAAATGTCAACCTAAGTCAGAATAGGTTTTACTCACCTTTTTGGGATCTGTTGCCTTTCTTGCAACTCTACAAGGGTCATTACAAGCAAGACTCTTCTTAATACATCCTCTCTGCATCTCAGCATTCCACGCATCCGACCGGATGACTTCCGCTATCAACTTGGTCGACCTCAAAAACCGAATGGTCTATGTACACACTGAGATAGCCTTCTTTCACCAAGTCTTCCACCTGCTCCCGCAGGTCTCTGCACCCATTCGTGGCATGTCCCCTTACGTTATGGTAGATACAGTATGCCCTACTATTTCCCTCCTCAATCGGGAACCTCCTCAAATTAGGCTCGGCCAATAGACCTTTATCCTGGATTTCCCGAACTATCTGGTGAAATCCCTGACGATCGGTGATTTCCATCTTCTGCCATCGTCTTACTACGCGAGCTATTTTTTGTTGAGCTCCCCACAGACGGCGCCAACTGTTGACGGCCTATTTTGGTCTCAGGGTAATATGGGAATATCACTCCCAAGACAATCCTCCCTCAATAGTGAATTTGTTTGGTTATGGGGGACCAAAAGCAAATTTATCAAAAGACAGATAAATACACCAATCGACAAGGAGATTTAACGTGGTTCGGCGGATCTTGGTCTGACCTACGTCCACGGGCACAGAACGGGTGATACTTTTTATTACTCAAACATGCTTTTCCGATCTTTTTGTGTTTTTTTACAAGTCAGAGCTTGATGATTCTGATCTTGATTCTGATCTCAACTCTCCACTTTCACTTCTTCTTCTACACTCACTCTACCCTCCTATTTATAATGGTGAAGAGATCAGATTCCTATTTGTACAAGAATTCCCAATTGGAGATGGTCTCCTTTTCCTATCAGGATTCCTAATCAAAACTATTCCTTTTTCCCATAAGGATTCCTAATCAAAACTACATTTACTTCCATTATCCTATTAGGATATTAACTTATTACTTTACCCCATTAAAGTAGGACAACTTATCCCTTTTCCGCAAGAATAGGATGCTTGATCTTCCTGAGCACGCCTCGTCATGTGCTCGGTCTTCATGAGGTCGGTCATGATAATCATTTGAACTGAGAATGTTGTTGTCGATCTGATAATGCCCGGTCATCCGATCTCAAGTGGTCGGTCACCTATCATCAAATGCTCGGTCTCTTACTGTATAGTGGCCGGGTCGGCTTTAATGATCTCGCCCAAGAAGGAAATTACCCTTTTTACCCCTGCCGTACTCCTTAAATAACATAGGTCCTGAAAACACCATCAACAATATGTATATAAACAAAGGAAATAAATATCAAAAAAAAAAAAAAAAAGGTGACAGAGCACTCGCAGTGGTCATCAATCCCATTCCATAAAATTCTTTGTATTGTCGAGAGGGACAAATCGAAAAAACGGCTAACTCACTCACCTCATTCGAGCCAACGTTATTCTTCTTTCTTTTGTTTTCTTTTTCATTTGGGCGTGTCTAAAATGCAGCACCTGTCATATAAAGCATGGGAATTTGTAAAATTAGTAAAAAAAAATTTATCATTTATCAAAATGAATCATAATATTTTAATTTTGTCAAAATTATCATATTTTCCGAAGTAAATTCGGAGAATTCAACTTTTCCTAAGTATACCTTGAACTTTTATTTATTTATTTAAAATTTTGATTATCCGAAGTGATAGCTTTACATATAATATTTGCATTATATATATGTATAATAAATTTTATTTATTTTACTTATGATTTATTTTTTTGGACTATTTTTTTCTAAATTCATTTTTTTCTTTTGGGACTTATATGCAAAAAAAATTAAATTATATACACATATATAAATAAAACAGTTAATTATACAACAAAACAATTAACTATACATCAATATAAAAAAAATAACTATATATCAAAATCATTGTCAATCAATACATCATCAGACCTAGTATCTCTCTTAGTTGACATCCTTCTCATGTAATGGTTGCTCCATTCCTTTCTGCCGATCCTATATTCCTTTCTGCCAATCCACCATACTGTTTTGCCGATCCTCCATTCTCTTCAGCCGATCCTCCATCCTCATTTGTCACTCCTCTATCGCAAATATAAGGTCACGAAATAAAGTGACTAATGGATTACCTGGAGGATGAGAAGCGTGAGATGGGCCAGCACGAGATGGTCCAGTGCCATCGAAGCCTTCCGATGTATCATCAGCAACAAGATCAACCTATGACAGCTGATTTTGCATAGTATAGCGACCTACCAAACAAATAAATAAAAAAATTTAAATACTCAAATCACTACCAATTTTTATCATAAAAAAATATATATCAGTTTTCGATACCTGTCATTAAAATATCGTATGTTTCTGTACAATAGAGGCTCATACGTCGCATGAATCCCTGGTTAATGACGGCCAGATGCCTAAATGAGACCACCTCATCATCCAAAATCAGTTGAAAATACTTCATGAGTCGGGTGATAACCTATCTCTACGGAATCTGTCGACCGAGATCGGCCTCAGTCACCCGTGGCTCAGAACCAAGGGTCTTTGAAGTTCTTGTTAGTGTGGGGGAGATCGGTGATGAGGGCGGGGACGTCAGCGCAAGAAGAGAGGTAGTACCAACCGTGATGAGATTTTGGGTTGGCCTTCAATTTATACAACCTTTGCAGCTCCACAAAGGTCGGCTCTCTCAGGCCCATTCGGTGCCATATCATTTGAAGACCGACTAGTATCCTCCAACTGTTCAGATTCAGCTAGCAGGGAGCAACTTCCATGAAGGCTAGCATCCTTGCAAAATAGGACTAGATGGGCAGCCGCAGACCGCACTCGAAGAAGGAAGAGAGAAAAGCCACAGAGCCAGACTCGGGCCGACTTATAAATTCGGCAAGGCCCGGGACCTCAAGTACTATGTCTATGGAGATCTCATACTGGTGGCGGAGTATGCTCAAAGCGCCTTCCGTAATGGTTGAAGGACGGTCCATGTCCAGGGAGGACCAGTCTAATTCACCCGGTTCAGGATCTTTCCGGGGAATTCGGTGATGGTAAGTATCTTTTTCTTTCTGAGAAGGGGTTGGAGTAGTATCTAATTCCTGCAAGCTGGCCGAGCCGGAGGAAGCCTCTTCAGTACGAGGAGGTTGGGGGTTTGTGGGCCGAGCTGAGGACGATTCAACGTCTGACATTCCTAGCATTGGCAGGGTCCGAGAAGGGCAGTTATAAATCAATTTGGGGGCACCACATACTCAAAGGCCATTGACACGCTCATACTGGTGGCAGAATATGCTCAAAGGTCACTTTTAGTTCATCGATGTGAATTACGAAGCTTTCCCACTGTCAATGGGTCCCGCTTAACTGGAATCATTAAGCTTGTTGAGCCAAAGCCAAAGGTTAGTTGATTCAGAGGAAATAAGTTAGGAAATATATTGGATATATGTTTCGGACTTGGAGGTCCACCTACTAGATACTAGGAATTGGATGGGATCCAATTGATCTTAGAGATCTACCTAATTAAGTTTCTTACAGCTTGTTGGCCAAAGTCAAGGTTGTGTGTTATATAACGGGATCCTAGCCCACTAGGAAACTAGGTTTCCCGAGTATTCCACAGAGGGTTAGAGGCTCACCGAAAAATAGTGGGAGGCAAGTATTAAATTTATAATTTCGTTTAAATACTTGCCAATACGCGCTTCTTTATTTTATTTATCGTTGTTATAAATATATTAGTTGGACTAATATTTTCTTATTGCTTTCTATGAACAGTTGGATTGTACTTAAAATACTACTCCACTTGTAGTTGGTTATATAGTTGAACTATAGTAATTATTACATTTTGAGTGTACCCGAAATCGTTGATTGGATAGTTGGACTATTGCAATCGAGATGGCTGGAAAGATTAGCGTTAAGGGACATAATCCTGGGTGAAAATGTCTTTAACGGTGTAAATTTTCCAAATTGGGAAATGAATCTCAGGATAGTTCTGGGAGCTGAGAAATTACTCTATTGGATAGAGAAACCTCTCGGGCCTGAGCCTGGAGTTGAGCAAATAGTAGAACATGAGCTTTAAGACTCATCGTGATGATAACTTTAGTGCTCAATCTGTTATGCTTGCAGCAATGACACCTTAATTTCATCGTCAGAACAAAGGATTGGATCCTTATAGTATGATGTTGAAATTGAAGGATCTTCACAGATCTAATATTAGATCTCAGAAGTATGAATTGCAAAAGAAGCTATTTCGCTCGCGTATGTCAGAGGGTACTGTTGGATAATATGACCCATAGCGTCACTATTTGTACAGATCACGGTGTTGTTGTACAAATTAACTATGTGACAAGGAAATTGCACTCTCATCATTTGTGATTAAATCACTATAAATGTATAAATGAAGAGAGGTCCATATGATTAGTTCCTGGATTGAGATGATATGAGACAGTATCAGTCCACGAAGGATTAATCATTAAATATCCATAGCCGGAGTATTATCGAGACTGGACATCGATAATGCGGAATAGGCTAGTATTGCACTTGTGCGTGTTGTGAGGGCACAACGGCATAGTTCTCATATATATAAGTATTGGATACTTATGCAAGTGCGATAAGAGGTCGTGTTTCACCGATGGTACGAGAAACAGCTTCGCTCTGGATAGACCCCTCGGAATCCCATTGGTATTATGACTATGTGTCTATGGGAGGCCGAAATCAAGGTAGGTGTGTATAGTCTTAACCTGAGACTTGCATCGCTAATACTTGCGATAATCGGTAGACTTTGGTCTTGGTGGTACAGGGCTTTAACCGGTTCTGTGTACACCATTTCTGGGTTTATCAGAGAGTCGTAGTGTATTGGGTGTGATGTCAAGACGGAAGTATCACTTCAGTTATATTGGAGATGATGTCACGCAGGATACGGTACTAGTGCTCTTAAGTGTTGCGCAACCAATCGGGATATTGTGACCAGGTCATAAATATCCGATTATAGAGACTATGTTACCAGACATCCGACATGTGCTTCGGATGGGGTAGACACTTATCCAGCCCCAGCCCTAGCACGTGACTATCCGATACTGGGCCGATATACACAATACTACGGTATACTACGCTTGATACAGATCTATATATTCCTGTAAGAATATTTCTGGAGAATTGGGTAGGCATGGCGCTTTGCTAGAAGCCAACCTTGTCTTGTAAATCGATATAAACGTAGTACGAGGTACTTACGTGTTCGGACAGTCCGACGATCATATTTACTGCCAACATATCCGGAGATCTCATGGGTCGGTTCTTGAAGATTCACCGATGACGTATGACTCGCACTTTGATTAATCTGGGATTAATTGCGGAGAGCTTATTGCTTTATTGTCTTGTAGAAATGATGGAAAGCTTTATTGCTTTTTATTTTTGACTTTTGAATTAAAGATATATATATCTTTTATTTAATTTACTTGGTAAATGAAATAAATATATATATTAAATCTTTTCTCTCTCTTACATGCAAGATACGGTTTTCTCTTTTCCCTCCTTTTCTTCTCCTCTCTTCTCACGGCTTCAAGCCGATTTCTTCTTGATTTTTTCTGGTTTCACCGAAATTTTTGAGAAGCAAATTGAAGAAGACTTAGTGCTAGCACACCATGAGTGATACATAGGTGATAGGGAAGTGTCTTCATGAGCTTGGATTTAATTTTTGGAGCTTGAAGCTTTGAGCTTCAATGGAGTCCATGCATGGCCGAATCTTCAAGGATCAAGATGGACCAAAACCGAGCAGCCCCCTGTCAAATATAGCTACTGCCGAGCTTCATGGAGGAGACAAAAACGCAACTTGTGTTCATTTCATCAAAACCGAATTCAATGTGAGTTGATTCCGCACCTCCTTTGATGTGTTCATACTCGTTTTTATGCTTGATTTGTTGATCTTGGGACATATATTAAACTCCTACAGGTACATCTGTCGAGCACTAGATGTCGCATATGATTGCTGACATCGAACAGTTAGGTTAGCTGGGCATTACCTACGAGGCCGAGACTTCTATAGATTTGATCTTACAGTCTCTGCCCGAATGCTGGGTGGGTTCATCATGAACCAAGAGAAAACTCTTGGAGAGTTAATGGCTATGCTCAATGAGGCAGAGCCAGAGCTTCCAAAAGGGTAAGAAGCGCAAGGCGCATCTTACTTCGACATCTCAGAACGCCAAGGCTTAGCCGAAGGCTTTTGGGGTGTAAAGAAAAGGGCAAAGGCAAAATCTTCACAGTCTTCTGAGAAGACTAAGGACATATCCCAACATGTCTGCTTAAATTGTGACAAACGGGGTCACTGGAAGCGTGACTGCCGTATAGACAAGGCAGACATAAAGGAAGTGAAGGCGGGCAAGGCTCCGACTTCAGGCATGTTTATTAAAAACATATCCACTGCTAGTTTTAAAATTGGATTTTAATACTGGGTGTGGTATATATATATGTACTGATTTACGGGATCTGCTGATTAGCAGGAGACTGGCTTCAGATGAGATTGACCTGCGAGTCAGAACCGGGACAAGAGTCGCTGTTTTGGCTGTGGGAACCTAATTTTTGGAACTGCCTTTTGGGCATGTACTTAAATTAGGAAACTGTTATAATGTACCTAGTTTGACTAGAAACATTATCTCTATATCTAATTTAACCTGTTGCGGGTATACCTTTATATTCCAGAACACCGGGTGTTTTATTTATAAAATGATATTGAGATATACACATTAGATGTGAATAACAGTATTTATATTTCGAATATAAATGAATCTCAAACATATAACATGACAAACAAAAAGCTCAAACTGAGTAAATCATATGAGACTTATTTATGGCATTGTTTTCTGGGACGCATTAACAAGACTCGTATATCCACTCTTTTGAAGAATGGATACATGGACAAATTTGATCCTAAATCATATGACGTCTATGAATCTTGTTTATTAGGCAAGGTTCTTAAAATGCCTTTTAGCGGTAAAAGTGTACGTGCCACCGAGCTGTTAGCCCTCGTTAATGGTGACGTAATGGGCCCATATCTAGCCAGACTAGAGGTGGATAAAAATACTTCATAACCTTTACGGATGTTGCATCGCGTTATGGTTATGTGTTTCTTAAGAAACACAAATCATAAACTTTTGATAAATTCAAAGAGTTTCGACATGAAGTAGAAAAACAGACCGGCAAAAGTATTAAAACGTCACAGTTTGACTGTGGTGGAAAATACTTGAGCAATGAGTTTCTCGATTACTTGAAAGAGTATGGTATTCTTTCATAGTGGACTCCACCCATAACACCTCAATTGAGTGGTGTGTCCGAACGAAGAAACTGGACTTTGTTAGACATAGTTAGGTTAATAATGAGTCGCACTGAGCTACCAATTTCCTTCACGGGATACACATTGAACAATGCAATAATTATTTTGAATAAGGTTCCGTCAAAGTCTGTTGGACAGACTCCATATTAAATATGGACAGGAAAGAAACCAGGTTTCTCATTCCTGATGATTTGGGAATGCTGGGCATATAATTAAGCGTTTGGATGGTACCAAACTAGAACCCAAATCGGATAAGTGCCAATTTATAATTGGTTATCTTAGGGAAACCAATTCCATAACTCACTAGAGAACAAAGAAATTTGTTGCTCTCCATGCGATTTTCCTAAGAGGAATTCCTAAATGCAATGGGAAGTGGGAGGAAAGTAGAACTCGATGAAAATATGAGTGATACTGTTCCTGGCACCGATCCCCTCATGGAACGCAAACAGTTCATCAAGGATGATACTGTTCCATAATCTTCTACATACACAAGAACTGCGTAGGTCGGAGAGAGTTAGAAAACAACCTGAGAGGTATGGGTTTTTGATCTCACCTTATGTGGATGTTAATCTTATTGAGGAAGACGAACCGACTATGTATGAGGAAATGATATAAGGTATCGACTCCGGTTTATGGCAAGGTGCTATGAAGTCCAAAATGGATTCCATGTATACCAACCAAGTTTGGACACTGGTTGATGTACCAGAAGGTATTGTGCCTATTGGTAGCAGATGGATCTTCATGGTGAAGACAAACATGGATGGCAACATATAAACATATAAAGCTAGGCTTGTACCGAAAGGGTATCGTCATCAACATGGTGTTGATTACGACAAAACCTTTTACCCATTGCCATGATTAAATCCATTAGGATAATGCTTGCTATAGCTGCATATTTCGTTTATGAAATATAACAGTTGGATGTCAAAGCCGCTTTCCTTAACGGAAACCTTTTGGAGGATATTTTATACAACACCATGACAATTTTTCATACCAAAACATGCAAACAAGGTTTGCAAGTTAATTCGATCCATTTATGGATTGAAGCAAACATTGTGTTCTTGGAACTAATGTTTTGATGATATCATATTACAATATGGTTTCATTCAAAACGAAGATGATTCTTGTGTATATAAGAAGGTTAGTGGGAGCGCACTGACATTTGATGTCCTGTACATTGATGATGTATTATTTCTTGGAAATAACATTCCCATGTTAACAATCGGTGAAAGTTTGGCTTTCATTAATATTCTCCATGGAATACTTGGGAGAGGCAGCCTTTATTCTAGGAATAAAGATCTACTGGGATAGATCTAAAAGTTGTTGGCACTATTTGAGAACTCGTACATTGAAAAACATGTACACGACCTGGTGTCTCAAATGCTTTGAGCATGTGGAGTCACAATCAGGCCGATCCAGGTAATGATCACTGGATTGATGTTAAGAACATTCTTAAGTATCTTAGAGGAACTAAGAATGCTTTCTTAATTTATAGAGATTGAGAACTTGAGGTGACTGGGATCACCGATACAAGTTTCCAAACCGATAAAGACGACTATAAGTCGAAATAAGGGTACATATTTTGTTTGATCAATGGAACAGTGAGCTGGAGATCTTCCAAGCAAGATAATGTTTCCGATTCAACAACAAAAGCAGAATATATTGCTGCGGCTGAGGCAGCAAAAGAAGCATTTTGGATCTATAAAATTCCTAATTGGATTAGGAGTAGTTTTGTTAGCAGCTAAGCTGGGCTACAACGTAGGCTAAGGAATTACGGTCTCATCAATGATCCAAATATGTACTTCGACCGTTTCATCTGATCCATGAGAACATACATCGTGGCGATGTCAAGATCAAAAGATCGTTTCAGATGATAATCATTAAATATCCGCTGACGAAAGTGATATCTCAGCAAAATCATGAGCGATCCGTACATAGTTCAGGTGTTGGACAATTGAGTGATTAACTATAGGCCAAGTGGGAGATTTTTGGACAATTATGACCCATAACATCACTATTTGTAAAAGACATGATGTTCTTTGTACAAATTAACTACGTGATAAATGTAATTGCTCTTTTATCATTTGTAATTGGATTACTTGGATATATAAATCATAAAAGTCCATATGATTAGTACCAGATTAATAAGATATGAGATAATATTAATCCATGAAAAGTTTAATCATTAAATATCACTATTCGTAGTATTATCGAGACTGGACATCGATAATGCGGAATATGCTAATATTGCACTTATGCGTGTTATGGAAAGTTAACAGCATAGTTCTCATATATTTAAGTATAGAATACTTATGCAAGTGTGATATGAGGTTCTGTTAGCCGTTGGATCGGGAACAGCTTCGCTTTTGATAGACCCCTCGGAATCCCATTGGTAGTATGACTATGTGTCTATGGGAATCCGAATCAGGGTAGGTGTATTTGGTCTTAACTTGAGACTTGCTTCGCTAATACTTTTGACAATCAATATACTCTGGTTTTGGTCGTCTGGGGCTTTAACAGGTTCTGTGTACGCCTCTTCTAGGTATACTAAGAATCGTAGTGTGTTGGGTGTGATGTCAAGATTGAAGTATCACTTCAGTCATATGAAGATGATGATCACGCAGGGATACGGAACTGGTACTCTTAAATGTTGTAGTTATCGAGATAGTATGACTAGGTCATGATTATCCGATTACAGAGACTAGTTGCTAGTGATCCGATATATACTTCGTACGGGGCAGACACAATTCCAACCCCAGGCCTAGCATGTGACATTCGATACTGGATCGTAATACGCAATATATTGTATACTATACCTGATAAAGATTGTATATTCTTCGTTGAATATTTCTGGAGAATTGGGAAGGCACGGTGTTTTGCTAAAAGCCAACCATGTCTTGTAAATCGGTAAGAATGTGGTACTGGGTACGCACGTGTTCGGATAGTCCGATGACCGTATTTACCGCCAACATATCCAGAGATCTCTTGGGTCGCTTCCCAAAGATTCACCGATGACATTTGACTCGAACATAATTAATCTGGGATTAATTATGAAAGAGAAAATTAATCTGGGATTAATTACGGCAAGAATTAATCTAGGATTAATTAACAGAGAGAAAATTAATCTAGGATTAATTGCGTCAAGAATTAATCTGGGATTAATTCAACTAGTAGAGAGAGCGCGATTAATTTGAAATTAGTCAACAAAATAAATTTAATAGTTAAATTGGATTTTACTATTTAATTTATTTATTTGGGCTAAAATAATATATTAGATATATTAATTGAAATTGGATTTCAATGCGAAATTAAATTGGATTTTAATTCAAGCGAACGAATTAATTGGAAATAATTCGTAAACGACTTCCGTGCTGATTTTGCTAGGCATTATTATTTAATTAGATTAGATTTAATTTCGTCGTGACGTAAAATTCATTTAATCGGATTAAACGAACCTGAGCCCGAAGTGTGTTGAGCAACCTAACTTGAATTTTGAATTTAAGTGTGGGACCCACTAACTTACATCAAAAAGTCACTTGAGTGATGGAAGTGGCTGGAAGCTTTTAAAGCTAACTTGTAAAACACACTTTGACTTTTTTTTTTTTTGAAAAAGTATATACACTTTTTGGAAAAAGAATTTTGGTAATTGCTTTTGGAAAACAAAACACAAAACTCATCTCTTTGTCCCAACTCTCTCATTGGCCGAAACTTTGCACTCTTCGAGGGGCAATTTTTTCTTTCAAAATTTGTTCTTGCTAGCACATAAGGAGTGAATCAAGGTGATATGGAAACTCACCCAAGTGTTGAAAACACTCAAGAAAGCTTGGAGCCTCCACCTACATCCATGGAAAGTTTTGAAACTCATCCGATCATTGTGAGTTTTTTCTGCAAACTTCTTGATGTATTCACACACGAATCACGCTTAGAAGATCTTGTGGCATGTTTAGGACACTTACAATGGTATCGGAGCGAGATCTAAGCTTGATTTGGATTTAGGGTTTATGGACTTTATTTGGGATTTTTTGCTTGGAGCTTGATTTTCCTAAATTGGTTGTTTGGTTGTGGTTGGATGATGATGAATTGGATTTGTGCATCAATAGAATTGAGAAAAATTGATTGGATCAAAAATCCCTTAATTGCTCATGGTAATTTTTGATAATTAGACAATTGGATGTGTTTTTGGCATGAAATATATATTAATTGTTGGTTTAATTGGATTGAAATCAAAATTGGATGTTAATTTCATGTTAATTTCCGTGAGTGAAGCATGTTTAATGGATTGATTTTGCTTCAATTTTTGTTGCACATGAATTGGAATTAATGAGCATGATTAATTGATTTAATTAGTGTTTTAGAAACATTAGATTAGTTGATTAATTATGTTAATTACACTTGAATTGGATTAATATGTAATTTGGAATAATGTATTAATTTAATTATTGTAATTGGGCTTAATGGGCTTGGTTGTGCCAAGTTTGGTTTTGGACAATTGGGTTGGATCCAATTAGGCCTAAAACCATTTCCATAAAGTCCAAATATGACTATTGGGCATTTAATAATTTAATTGGGCCTAATGGGCCTAAATTGATTTTGTGGCATAGGGTGATTCCTATTTGGGCCTTGGTATTTTGGGTTTGATCCATATTGGCCAAAGCCCACGCCTAAAAAAAAAATTAATTAAAAGCCCATTGGACTTTAAAGACAGTAGAAAGATAAAACCAGCCATAAAGGCGGTAGAAAGATAAAACCAGCCATAAAGGCGGTAGAAAGATAAAACCAACCATAAAGGCGGTAGAAAGATAAAACCAGCCATAAAGTCTGTAGACGAATAAAACCAGCCATGAAGGCGGTAGAAAAATTGTCAATAATTAATCTAGAATTAAATCAAGTTTTAATCATTGGATTTAAATTTATTTATTATAATAGATTCGAGTTTAATCTATGTTTTCGTCATAAAAGCTTCACCTTTACCCCATTAGTAAAGAAATTAGCTACTCATTTTGTAATAAAACATGCTCGTACTTTTATTATTGAAAGAAAAAGACATTACAAAAAGCTTTAAGTAAATAAACAAACAAGACACTCTCTCTCCAAGATTTATAGAAGAATCAGGAAAGAAAGTATGAAAATTTATGATGCCGGACTCTCCTATTTATAGGCAATTTGGGTCCCGCGTCGCGACGCCCATTTTCTTCTTACGTCGCAACGCGCGTGCATGTTGGGGACATGTGTCAGAGAATGGTGAATCCACGTTGGAGACACGTGTTGGTGATTCAGCGGTGTCTTTGTTTCATTAGGCGCATCGCGACTTGACGCAGACTCCACTCGTCGCGACGCGAGGAGTGATATGATGGGGACACGTGTTGAAGGAAGGCGCGTCGTGACGCATCGTAAATTCTGTGTCATGACCCAGATGTTGATTTATGATTTTTTTGCCCTTTTTCAGTCTGGTTTGTCCTGTCGAGCTTCCGAGCAGTATTTTACCTGACAAATAACCTAAAATAACACAGTAAAAACACTCAAAGCATGGCATAAAATAATATTTTACAAATGTGCCAATTTAGAGAGATTAGTGAAACTATAAGTGTAAAATGATTAACTTATCGTATAATAAATATGCACTTTTTAGTGTTCATCACATCCCCAACCAGCTTATTACTAGTCCCTAGTAATTCAAGCGGAATTTAAAAAGAGAAATTCCGATCTAAGTTAACAATTGTTTTCTTTCTTTATAAATGATCAAATAAATGACTTCTCCTGTACTTTTTACCATTCTTCCATGTACTCATAAAACAAGGTATTAATCAATATATTGTGCCCACAATGTCACAAGTATTCGTTGAAAATAGAGTAATAATTTTGTCCTAAAATTATATTAAGGTTTGCATATTTTGGCATTGAAAGTTTATTTATAAACATATCTTCAATCCATGTATCGAACTTTGGGCCAATAACTCTCAGACAAGTTGGTTTTAGGGCACTAGGTGTTAAGACACCCCTACGGACTTAATTGCTCGGATCTCAGATAGAAAATGTCCAAAATATATCTTCAATCCATGTATCGAACTCTGGGCTAGTGACTCCCAAACAAGTTGGTTTTAGAGCACTAGGTGTTAAGACACCCCTACGGACTTAATTGCTCGGATCTCAGATAAAAATGTTCGATTCTTTTAAACTTTCTTTTTAACCCCTGTAACGAGCTTTGGGCCAGTAATTCCCAGACTAGTTAGCCTTGGGTACTAAGTATTAAAACACCCATTCGGACTTAATTAACTTTCTTTTTAACCCCTGTAACGAGCTTTGGGCCAGTAATTCCCAGACTAGTTAGCCTTAGGGTACTAAGTATTAAAACACCCATTCAGACTTAATTGCTCGAGTTAAAAAGGCTACGGAAACGAACTTTATTCAAATGTCTTTTTTTTTTGACATAATAAAAATTTCACTGCCTTTAGGTGTTACCTCCAACGAACTAGAGAACTGAATATTACAGAATTTTCACTTACCACTCATGATCATATATTACCATATTGTTGATAATATTTGTCAGACGAGCATATAAAGATCAAATTTAATCAATATTTATGGAGAGTTCACAAATTTAAATGATTCAAAAAAAAAGAAACAATAGACAACTTGTTACGAATTATATTGAGATGCGTCTCAGGAGTGAAAACTCCTTCCACTTGGTTTAGATTGTTGTTATTTTGTGTATATATATGGATATATATTCTTACACACAAAATAACAACAAAAATAAAATTTTTGAAAGAAAACATCAATTAAACATGAAAATTGCATGAAAATTATCTAGTAAACTATCCTCTCCCCCAAACCAAAATGAGACATTGTCCCCAATGTTAAAGAAAGAAAAGTAGAGTTTAGAAGATATCACCTGGTTATTGTGGAATTGACAATTGCAACTAAAGATTACAGATTAAGATCCAAGTTTACTTTGCGCTTTTTTCCATGATCGTTACCAGACCAGTTCAACTTGGAAAGAATAGGGTCGATTCTTGGTTCATAAGCTAAGATTTGGTCAATTAAATCATCAGATGTTCTTATAGTTAGGAAGATATCTCTTACCGATTTTGAAATAAACCCATTTCTTTTGGCATCTTCAAGAAATACAAAAAGAAAATCGAAAAATCCATTAACATTAAACAGCCCAATAGGTTTTTGGTGAATATTCAAGTTTGCCCATGACGCAACAGTGAATATTTCTTCCAACGTTCCGAGCCCACCTGGTAAAACAATGAAAGCATCAACATGATTGAACATTTAAGTAAGTCTTTCAGACATACATGAGACAATACATTCTTGTCCATTCGATTTTCCGATGATGCGGCTTTCTGTTAAAGGTTTTGGAATGATCCCCAAAACCTGAATTCTACCTTCTTGTACAGCTTTTGAAATACACCCCATCAATCCAAGATTGCCACCTCCATATATTAAGTGCATGTTTCTGTTTGCCATAGCTCTACCCAATTCTCTTGCACCCTCAATAAATTCCGGTTTAGTTCCGAGCTAGTTCCACAAAACACACAGATATTAGTGAATTGTCGTTTTGAAGTTGTCTCCATTTGTGCTATCTCTCTTAGCTAGATGTGTTGAAGAAATGACAATGACGAGCTGAATTTATAGATCCTGAAAAGGGTGAGTGAGAAATGCACTAATATCTGCAAAATGACAATTATAAGAAAAATAGATCGTGAACAAAAATGTTAGATACTGTCGGAAAAAAGTAAATCAAAACAGTAATTTAAAGTAAAGGAAATCAATGCAATAATATATATTGGTAGTTGTGATTGTGGCTCACATCTTCCTCTGGTTTTACGTCCAGTAATGGCTTGAATGCCCTCTATAGGTCGGGGATATGCTTCCCATCCAATTTTCTTATAAGTTGGCAAACAGAGTCTTTTAAAGTCAGATTCCCGAGACTGTATGGTTGTCTTTCTTTATGAAATTGGGTGTGTAATCTGAGATTTTCACGATGAACATATCCATTAGGATGCGTCTCAAGAGTTAATGATATATCATCAAAAGGCTCCTTACTTAGCCCATCCCTAATGAATTTTATTTTATCCTCGCAATTATCAGACACCATTCCTAAAGTACGACAACGAGTGTTGCACGTACATCGTGCACACTTATAACAAACACCCATTTGTTTAGCTCCTCGGTTTTTAGAATATGTGTTTTTCCCTGAACCAGACATGTAAAGAATGAAGGAGTCAGGTGACTCACCTGCCAAACGAACCTTTGCTTCAATTACCCAACGTATATCACTTGGAATACCATGAATCATAAGAATTCTCATTCTTTCTGTGCGGGCTTTGTAGATTTTTGTCATAGCATTTTGAGAAAGTGCGGGAAAATATTTGTGGAGGGGTGTGAGAGTTTCTTCCATGCATTAGTTTGTAGGGTATCAATATTTTTAGGAAACTTTAATAACCGACTTTGAGTCATGGAGTACCGTTATCCACTACTTTACCGGGGTGTGAGATAAAATAAAAGAACAAGAATGCTGCAAAACTAAGAAAAATGGAAATTACAGAAATATTAAACAAAACATGAAAGAAAGTAAATCAATCAAGGTATACTGGGTCTGACAGGAAAAACGTTTCTTGAAATTTTGAGTACTCAAAAAAGGGTTTCAGACGCTGTCCATTTACTTTAAATACATCACCATCCCTAGGATTCTCAATGTCAATAGCCTCGTATGGGTAAACATGTTTCACAATAAATGGGCCACTCCATTTGGATTTTAACTTTCCAGGAAATAAATGAAGACAGAAATTATAAAGCAAAACCTTTTGACCAACTTCAAATATTTTTCGTGAAATTTGACAATCATGAAAGACTTTTGTTTTAGCTTTAAGAATTTTAGTATTCTCATATGAATCATTCCTTAACTCTTCAAGTTCATTTAGTTGCAATTTACGTTCATGACTAGCATTTTCAAGGTTTAAATTAAATGTTTTAATAGCCCAAAATACTTTATGCTCAAGTTTTACAGGCAAATGACAAGGTTTTCCATAAACAAGACGATATGGGGACATACCCAAAGATGTTTTGAAAGCAGTTCGATATGCCCAGAGTGCATCAGTTAGTCGAAGAGACCAATCTTTGCGATTTTGGTTAACTGTTTTTTCTAGAATTTGTTTAATTTCCCTATTCGCTAATTATACTTGTCCTTTTTTATCTAGGGGTGATAAGAGGTGGAAACTTTGTGTGTGACTCCATACTTTTTCATTAAGGATTTAAAAGGTCTATTACAAAAGTGTTTACCTCCATCACTTATGATGGCCCGAGGAATTCCAAATGGACTCAACAAGTTTTCTTTTAAAAATTTGATCACAGTTGTGTGATCATTGTTCCGACAAAGAATTTCCTCGACCCATTTTGAAACATAGTCGACTGCAACTAAAATATATAAACATCCAAAGGATGGTGGAAATGGGCCCATGAAATCTATCCCCCAACAATCAAAGATTTCGATGACAAGGATGAGATTTAAAGGCATCATGTTCCTTTTTGAAATAGATCCCAACTTTTGACAATTTTTGCAAGTTTTGCAGAAAGTGTAGGTATCTTTAAAAATGGTGGGCCAATAAAATCCATACTACAAGATTTTTGCAGCAGTTTTCTTAGATGAGAAATGACCTCCACACGCTTCTGAATGACAGAACTGAATAACACCACTTATCTCAATGTCAGGTATGCAATTTCTGAAAATCTGATCTGGGCAGCATTTAAACAGATAAGGATCATCCCAGTAGAATCTTTTGACTTCGGTAAAAAATTTCCTCTTATCTTGTTGGCTCCAGTATGGGGGTATCTTTCCTGTTGCAAGAAAATTGACAATATTAGCATACCAAGGCATTGTGTTAATCGAAATAAAAATTCATCGGGAAAAGAATCATTGATGGGAGTGGTATCAATTAGTGACTAGTTTGTGAGTCTCGATAAGTGATCTACAACCACGCTCTGTGCCCTTTTCTTGTCTTTGATTGTGAGGTTGAATTCTTGAAGCGAAAAAATCCACCGTATTAGTTTTGGCTTGGCATCCTGTTTAGACATCAAATATCTAATAGCAACATGATCAGAGTAAACAACAGTTGAAGAACCGATTAAATATGAGTGAAATTTATCCAATGCAAATATTACAGCAAATAGTTCTTTTTATGTGGTAGTGTAATTCATTTGTGCACTGTTTAAAGTTCTACTTGCGTAATATATTACATGTGGCTGACTTTCCTTTCTCTGTCCTAGAACTGCACCAACTGCATAATCACTAGCATCACACATTAGCTCAAAGGGTAAAGACCAATTAGGGGATTGCATAATAGTAGCATAAGTCAAAAGAATGATAATTTTTTGGAATGATTTTTGACATTTTTCTGTCCATTCAAATGTTGCATCTTTTAATAGGAGGTTACATAAGGGTCTAGATACAGTACTAAAATCTTTAATGAACCTCCTATAAAACCCTGCATGTCCTAAAAAAGAATGAATGTCCCTGACTATTTTTGGTGATGGTAATTTAGAAATGACCTCTATTTTTGCCTTGTCAACCTCAATACCTTTAGACGACATAACATGTCCTAAAATAATTCCTGAATTAGTCATGAAATGGCATTTTTCCCAATTTAACACAAGTCCATTTTCTTCACATCTTTTCAAAATATTTTCCAGATTAGTCAAGCAGTTATCAAATGAATTTCCAAAGAAAGTTATATCATCCTTAAAGACCTCTAAACAGTGTTCAACCATGTCACTAAATATGCTTAACATGCATCGTTGGAATGTTGCAGGTGCATTACAAAGTCCAAAATACATTTTCCTAAATGCAAATGTTCCAAAGGGGCATGTGTATGTGGCCTTTAGTCTTCTAAAACATTGGGAATATGATAATAAACCGAGTAACCATCAAGAAAACAATAGTAAGGGTGTCCAGCTACTATTTCTAAAATTTGGTCAAGAAATGGCAAAGAGAAATGATATTTTCTAGTTGCGTCATTTAATTTTCTATAATCAATGCACATACGCCAACTAGATGAACTGCGAGTTGGGATTAATTCCCCTTTATCATTTTTTACAATAGTAATTCTATAATCTTTGGGTACAACCTATGTAGGACTTACCCACTTATTATCAAAAATATGATAGATAATGCATGCATCAAGAAGTTTAAGGACCTGTGTTTTTACTACTTCTTTCATTTGAGGGTTTAATCTTCTTTGGGGTTGACGATATTTCCTAGCATTATCTTCTAGATGTATTCAGTGTGTGTAGATTAATGGATTAATACCTTTTATGTCTTTTAAAGTCCATCCAATTGCCAGTTTATGTTCTTTTAACACATTTAAAAGTTTACCTTCTTGATCGCTTGTGAGAGAAGAAGAAATTACCACAGGTTAAGTTTGATTATCTTCTAGAAATGCATATTTCAATCCTTCTGGCAAAACTTTTAACTCCAAATTAGGTGCTTCTTCATGTTTTCCTTCGTCCAGTGTTCCCAGTTCCTCCAAGTTTTCAATCTTTCCCTCGTCTTCCAATACTTGTGTACAATCAAGTAGAAAATCATTAGTAATATCCGAATTTATTTGCGCACTTGACTCAACAAAATTAGCAGTAAAAAATTCAATAGGATCAGATAAACTCCCATGAATATGCTCCTCCATAGTAGGTTCAATTGATTCTACGCTTTCATTTTCATTATCTTCATCATATGGCTGTTTTCACATGTTAAAAATATTTAGCTCTAATGTCACTTGCCAAAATAAAGATTCATGATTCCATTCCTGCAATTAATTAAAGCGTTAGCTGTCGCTAAAAATGGGCGACCAAGTATTACATGGATTGGCTTATAACTGTCTGCCACAGGTTGTGTTTCTAAAATAATGAAATCCACAGGATATACGAATTTATCGATTTGTAATAACACATTTTCCACAATTCCTTTTGGTACCTTAACTAATCTATCGGCAAGTAAAAGAGTAGTCGAGGTTGGTTTTATTTCACCGATATTTAGTTGTTGGTAAACCGAAAATGGAAGTAAATTTACACTAGCTCCAAGATCAAGTAAATCATGTTCAATGTTTTGATTTCCAATAATACAATAAATAGTTGGACAACCAGGGTCTTTGTATTTTAATGCATTATTGGTTGAGAGAATGGAACTTACCTATTCAGCTAGAAAAGCTTTCTTTCTTACCTGATGTTTTCTTTTGACGGTGCATAGATCTTTTAGAAATTTGGCATAAGATGGTATCTGTTGGATGGCATCTAACAAATGGATATTGACTTTTACCTATTTAAATATTTCATAAATTTCTTTATTTTTAATGCCTGAGGAAATAGAGGTGTATGAGAAAAACTGTTATTATCGACGATTGGTAATGGCTCATCAACCCCTTCCTTACCCTCTGATTCTGATTTATTCTCAGTTTTGTGAGGTTCCAGAATAGGTTTATGGATGTTCTTACCACTACGAAGAGTAATAACAGATTTGACTTAGTCTAAGTGTTGATTTCCAGAACTACCCCCATGAGGGTTTTGATGACTTTTGGGATTTGACTGAGGTTGTGCATGAAACTTAGCTTTCTCTTTAATGGCCAAAGCAGATGTGATTTTATCAAAAGTTTCTTTCAAATCATTCATCATTTGTGCATTTTGGTTA
This sequence comes from Zanthoxylum bungeanum, assembly GCA_019454045.1. Classification (NCBI taxonomy): domain Eukaryota; kingdom Viridiplantae; phylum Streptophyta; class Magnoliopsida; order Sapindales; family Rutaceae; genus Zanthoxylum; species Zanthoxylum bungeanum. The sequence continues at coordinate 113,571 of SKCR01026492.1, forward strand.
TTGATGGTTTCTTGTTTTTCCATGAATGTACTCAAGTTATCTTCAATAGTGTTCCTAGGTGGTGGGACATATGGTGCATAATTCTTGGAATTTCGGAAATTCTGGTATACATGGGGAGGTTGGTGTGAAGGTTGTGCTTGGTTATCATTCCTCCCATTGAAGTTTGGATGGTTTCTCCAACCATAATTATAGGTTTTTGAGTATGGGTTTGGATTTGGTCTATTGAATGTGTTTATGGAACTGACTTGGTCATGGATACATTCTTTCAAGGCTGGTAAGGACAGGCAAACTTCTGTGACATGTTCATTTGAACTACAAATTTGACATATGACTTCCTGAACTGTCTTGACATGATAATTCTTCATTGTTTCTAAAGCCTCAATTTTTTTTAGACATAAATGCATTCTTGGCAACAAGGTCATTGTCTTCCCTAAGGTTAAACATACCTCTACCAGATGGCTGTGGTTTAACAGATGACTCATATGTACTAATTATATCCCATTGTTATGTATTCTCTGCTATGTGCTCTAGGTAGTCTAGTGCATCCTCGAGATCTTTGTCCCTGAACTCACCATTACACATCATCTCCACTGTTGGACAGTTATGGCCCATAACATCACTATTTGTACAGATCATGGTGTTGTTGTACAAATTAACTATGTGACAAAGGAAATTGCTCTTTTATCATTTGTAATTAGATTACCAAGATGTATAAATGATAGAAGGTCAATATGATTAGTTCCGGATTGAGATGATATGAGACAATATCAATCCACGAAGGTTTAATCATTAAATATCCCTAGTCGTAGTATTATCGAGATTGGACATCGATAATGCGGAATAGACTAGTATTACACTTGTGCGTGTTGTGGGAGCATAACGACATAGTTCTCATATATTTGGGTATAGGATACTCAGGCAAGTGTAATAGGAGGTTGTGTTTACCGATGGTATGGGAACAGCCTCGCTCTGAATAGACCCATCGGAATTCCATTGGTATTATGACTATGTGTCTATGGAAGTCCGAATCAGGGTAGGTGTATTTGGTCTTAACCTGAGACTTGCACCGCTAATACTTGCGACAATCAATATACTTTGGTTTTGGTCGTCCAGGACTTTAACAAGTTCTGTGTACGCCCCTTCTCGGTTCATTGAGGGGCTTATAAAAGTTGTAATTGGGCTTAATGGGCTTGGTTGGGCAAATTTTGGTTTAGGCTAATTGGTTTGATCCAATTGGGCCCAAAACCATATCCATAAAGTCCAATTATGACTTAAATGGACCTTTAATAATAATTGGGCCTAATGGGCCTAAAATTGGTTTCTTGGCAAATAAGGGTGATTCCTTAAATGGGCTTTGGTATTTGGGTTTGACCTATATTGACCAAAAGTCCATGCCTTAAGAAATTAATTAAAAGCCCATTGGACTTTAATTAAATTGACATTGGATGTTAATCGGGCTTTGAGACCCGTAACGATTAGATTTAGAATCTAAGTCGTAAAGGCACATTAAAAAGTGTAATATTTTATTTGGAATTAAATAGATGAATTAGTATTAAATACAAATTAAATTGGATTTAATATTGTAGTTTAATATAATTCAAGAATTCATACTTTGAGTACTTATTCGCAAAACGAGTTGGACTCGCGCAAAATCAAATCGTTGTTTGAACATTGGATGGTCATTAATTATCAGATTAATTAATTGGATTAGATTGATTGATAACATGCTTGTGTGAATACATGGATGCGATGTATGAATAATGTATATCGGATGGATATTAGATGGGTGAGGGCAATTTTGGAAATTGTTGTAATAAATTTAGAATTTATTAAATTGGACCTGCGTGTCCAGCCTATTACCTCTTGACTCTGTGTATTTCTCTTCTCACCTATTCCCCTCAATGTAAATGAGGTTTCTTTAGAAGTGTTATGCAAACGGGTAGAAGCAATACTTGTGCTAGCGGGAGAGAGGAAATGGAGAGATTTGTTCTAGGAACAATGTTTAAATATCCATCCGCATATCATTATTATATTTATTTACTTACGCGCCTTATTATGTGTTTAGAATGCATGTTTAAGGGTGTATGATGATGAGACCTTAACAAAGATAATTAATTGGTTGCCAATTACATGAAAAACCCTCACTACATATTAAGCGTTTTTCCTTCCATTGAGTGATTCTTACTCAAGATCCAAGACTGACACTGGTTTGTTGGCCAAAGTCAAGACCTTTGTCCATCGCGGATGTGTTTGAATCATGAAAGCTTTGTTCCATATCGGTGTCTTGTCCAAATTGTGATTTGTTGGCCAAAGTCAAGATCACTTCTTGTCCATCGACATTGATTACGAAACTTTCCATAGTCAATGGGTTTCGCTTAACTGGGATCACTAAGTTTGTTGTGCCAAAGCCAAGGCTTAGTTGATTCAGAGGAAAAACGTTAGGAAATATATTGGATATATTGGCATATATAAGATATATGTTTCGGACTTGGATGTCCACCTACTGGATCTAGGAATTTGATGGGATCCAATTAATTTTAGAGATCTACCTAGTTAATTATCGTACAATTTGTTGGCCAAAGTCAAGATTGTGTGTTATTTAACGGGATCCTAGCCCACTAGGAAATAAGGTTTTCCGAGTACTCAACAGAAGGTTAGAGGCTCGCCGAAAAATAGTGGGAGGCAAGTATTAAATTTGCAATATTCGTTTAGTTACTTGTCATACGCGCTCATTACAAATATTTCGTCAAATAAATTAATATATTAGTTGGACTAATTTTTAATCGTTGTTTTATTTAAATAGTTGGACTGTATTCAAACTATTTCATTTATAGTTGATTTTATAATTGGATTATAGTAATCAATATATTTGAATTGACCATTTCAATTAATAGTTGATTTTATAATTGGATTATAGTAATCAATATAATTGAATTTAACCTATTAAATTATAGTTGATTATATAGTTAGACTATAGTAATCATTATAATCTATAGTACCTAAAATCGTTGATTAAATAGTTGGACTATTAGAATCAAGATAATTGAAAGATTAGTGTTTAAAATATAAACCTGGGTGAAAATATTTTAAACGGCTTTAATTTTCAAATTGGGAATAAAATCTGAGGATAGTCTTGGGAACCGAAAAGTTACTTTATTTGATATAGTGACGTCTCGAGCCTAAGCCCGAAGTTGAGCAAATAGTAGAGCATGATCTTTGGAAGATTCATGTGATGATAACTTAAGTGCTTAATCCATTATGCTTGCCAAATAGACTCCTTAATTTCTTAGTCAGAACTAAGGATTAGATCCTTATAGTATGATATTGAAATTGAAGGATCTTCATAGATCTATTCTTAGATCTTGGAAGTGCAAAATTACAATAAAACTCTTGGAGAGTTAATGGCTATACTCAAGGAGACAAAGCCAGAGTTTGCAATAGGCAAGTAGCGCAAGGCGCATTTTACTTCGACATTCCAGAACGCCAAGGCTTGGCCAAAGGCTTCTGGGTATGGAAAAAAGGGCAAAGGTAAAATCATTATAATATTATGGGAAGACAAAGGACATATCCCAAAATGTCTACCTAAATTGTGGCAAACGGGGTCACTGGAAGCGTGACTGCCGTATGGACAAGGCAGACATGAAGGAATTGAAGACGGTGCAAGGCTCCGACTTCAAATATGTTTTTCATAAACATGTTCACTACTAGTATTAAAATTGGATTTTAGATACTGAGTGTGGTACATAAATATGTGCCGATGTGCAGAATCTGCTGAGAGCAGGATACTGACTTCAGATGAGATTGATCTGCGAATCGGAAACGGGACGAGAGTCGCTGTTTTAACCGTAGAAACCTAAGTTTAGGAACTACCCTTCGGGTGTGTACTTAAATTAGGAAACTGTTACAATGTAACTAGTTTGACTAGAAACATTATCTCTATATCAAGGTTTAACCTGTTGCGGGTATACCTTTATATTCTAGAACACTAAAGTGTTTTATTTTATAAAGATGATATTGAGATAAACACATTAGATGTGAATAACATTATTTATATTTTGAATATAAATAAATCTCAAACGTATTACATGACAAACAAATAGCTCAAACTGAATTAATCAGTTGAGACTTATGAGTGGCATTGTTGTCTGGGACACAATTAAACAAGACTCGTATATCCACAATTTCGAAGAGTGGATTCTATGACAGATTTGATTCTATTCAAATGATGTCTACGAATCTAGTTTATTAGGCAAAGTGCCTAAAACACCTTTTACTTGTTAAAAGTGCAAGTGCCACCGATCTATTAGCCCTCGTTCATAGTGACGTAAGTGGGCCTATGTCTAGCTAGGCTAGAGGTGGATATGAATATTTCGTGACCTTTACGGATGTGGCATCGCGTTATGGTTATGTGTTTCTTTTGAAACACAAATCGGAAAATTTTAGAGTTTCGACACGAAATAGACAAACAGATCGGCTAAAGTATTAAATCGTCACGGTTAGACCATGATGAAAATACTTAAGCAATAAGTTTCTCATATACTTGAAAGAGTATATTATTCTTTCAATGAGGACTCCTCTCGGAACACGTCAGTATGATGGTGTGTCCGAACAGAATCGAATTTTGTTGGACATGATATGGTTAATCATTAGTCGCTCTGAGCTACCATTTCCTTCAAGAGATAAGCTTTAAATAGTGCAAAACTTATTTTGAATATGGTTTTATGAAAATATGTTAGACAGACTTTATATTAGATATGAACAGGAAAGAAACCAGGTTTCTCATTCCTGAAGATTTGGGAATGCTAGACATATGTTTGGATGATACCAAACTAGAACCCAAATCGGATAAGTGCCTAAGTTGTGGGTTATCCTAGGGAAACCAAAAGTATAGTACTTAGACAACTCACAAGAGAACAATTTAATTGTTGCTCGCCATACGATTTTCCTAATAGGAATACCTATATGCAGTGGTAAGTGGGAGGAAAGTAAAACTCGATGAAAATCGGAGTAATACTATTTCAGGCACTGATTACTTAATAGAACACACACAAATAGTTCATCAAGGATGAAACTATACCAATAATATTTGAATACACAAGAACCGCGATAGTTAGAGAGAGTCAGAAAATAACCTGAGGTATGGGTTTTGGATCTCACCTCGTAAAGATGTCAATCTTATTGAGGAATGTGAACTAACTACGTATGAGGAAGTGATACAAGGTATCAACTCCCTATTATGGAAAAGTTCCATGATGTCCGAAATGGATTCCATGTATATCAACTATGTTTAGACACTAGTTGTTATACCGAAAGGCATTGTGCCTATTGGTACTATATAAGTCTTCAAGGAAGATATACATGGAAGGTAACATACCAAAGTACTAAGCCGGGCTTGTAGCAAAAAGGTATCGTTATCAACATTGTGTCGATTACGAAGAAACCTTTTACCTGTTGCCATGATTAAATCCATTTGAATAATGCTTGCTGATGTTGCATGTTTCATTCATGAAATATGGCAGCTGAATGCCAAAACCTCTTTCCTTAACGGAAACCTTTTGGAGGATGTTTACAACATCTTAACGATTTTGTCGTACCAAAACAAGCAAACAAGGTTTGCAAGTTATTCGATCCATTTATGGATTGAAGCAAGCATTGCGTTCTTGGAATTATCATTTTGATGTAATCATAATGGTATATGATTTAATTCAAAACGAAAATGATTCTTGTGTATATAAGGAGGTTAGTGGGAGCGCACTTACAATGAATGTCCTAAGTAATGATGACATATCATTTCTTGGAAATGATATTCCCATAATAAAATTGGTGAAAGCTTGGCTTTCATGAAAAATTCTCCGCAGAATTCTTGGGAGAAACAACCTTTATTCTAGGAATAAAGATCTACTGGGATAGATCTAAAGGTTGTTCGCACTCTCCGAGAACTCGTATATTGAAAAGTGTACGCGACCTGGTGTCTCATACGCTTTGAGCATATGGAGTCACAATCAGGCCAATCCAAGTGATAGTCACTAGATTGATGTTAAGAACATCCTTTAGTATCTTAGATGATCTAAGGATGTTGTCTTAAACTATGGAGAAGAAGAACTTGAAGTGACTGGGTTCACTGCTGCAAGTTTGCAAACCGATAAAAATGACTATAAGTCGTAATAACGGTACTATAAAGTTTGAATAACGGAACAGTGAGCTGGAAATATTCCATGCTAGATACTGTTACCGAATAAACAACAAAAGTGGATTATTACTGCAGCTGAGGCATCAATAAAAGCCTTTTGGATCGATAATAATCCTAATCAGATTATGAGTAGTTCTGTTAGCAGCTGAGCTAGGCTACAGCGCAGGCTAACGAATTAATAGTCTCATCAACGATCCAGATATATACTTCAAATATTCATCTGATTAGTTTGGATCATACATCGTGGCGATGTGATGATCGAATAAATCGCATCAGATGATAATTATGCAAATCCGCTGACGAAAGCATTTCCTCAGCAGAAGTTTGAGCGAACCGTACATAGTTCGGGTGTAGGACACTTGAGTGATTGGCTATAGGCCAAGTGGGAGACTATTGGACAGTTATGCCCATAGCATCACTATTTGTACAGATCTACAAATTAACTATGTGACAAAGGAAATTGCTTTTTTATCATTTGTAATTAGATTACTAAGATGTATAAATGATAGAAGGTCCATATGATTAGTTCCAGATTGAGATGATATGAGACAGTATCAATCCACAAAGGTTTAATCATTAAATATCCATAGTCGTAGTATTATCGAGATTGGACATCGATAATGCGGAATAGACTAGTATTACACTTGTGCGCGTTGTGGGAGCATAACGACATAGTTCTCATATATTTGGGTATATGATACTCGTGCAAGTGTAATAAGAGGTTGTGTTTACCGATGGTACGAGAACAGCTTCGCTAGGGATAGACCTCTCGGAATTCCATTGGTAGTATGACTATGTGTCTATGGAAGTCCGAATCAAGGTAGGTGTATTTGGTCTTAACCCGAGACTTGCACCGCTAATACTTGCGACAATCAATATACTTTGGTTTTGGTCATCCAGGGATTTAATCTGTTCTGTGTACGCCTCTTCTGGGTATATTGAGAATCGTAGTGTATTGAGTGTGATGTCGAGATGGAAGTATCACTCCAGTCATAGTGGAGATGATGATCACGTAGGATACGGAACTGGTACTCTTATATGCTGCAGCTATCGGGATATTATGACTAGGTCATGTTTATCCGATTATAGAGACTAGTTACCAGAGATCCGATATGTGCTTCTTACGGGGCAGACATATTTCCAGCCCCAGGCCTTGCATGTGATATCCGATGTTGGATCGTAATACACAATACTACATATACTACGCCTGATATAGATCACATATTCCAGTAAGAATATTTCTGGAGAATTGAGTAGGCACAGTGCTTTGCTAGAAGCCAACCATGTCTTGTAAATCGGTAAAAACGTAGTACTAGGTACGTACTTGTTCGGATAGTCCGACGACCAGATTTACTGCCAACATATCCGGGGATCTCATGGGTCGCTTCCCAAAGATTCACCGATGACGTACGACTCGCACTTAATTAATCTGGGATTAATTATATTAGAGAGAAAATTAATCTGGGATTAATTACAAAGATATTTTATCTGGGATAAAATATTAATTAAAGAGAGAGAATGATTAATTTGGAATTAATCGATAAAATAATATATTCGATATATTATACAAAATTGGATTTCGACGCGGAATTAAATTTAGAATTTAATTCAGGCGAATGAGTTAATTTAGAATTAATTCATTAACGATGTGAATAGTGATTTTGCTAGGCATAATTATTTAATTACGTCGCAACGTAAAATTCGTTAATTCGGAATTAGCAAACCCGAGCCCGGGAGTGTTTGCGGGCGCACTCGCATTTCGAATTCAAGTTCGGCCCACAAGTCACATCAAGCGTCAAATCACTAGTCAATCAATTGATGTGATGTCTAGTCACTTTGAGTGATGTGACAACTTGTCACTTGTGATTGATGGTGGTAGTTGGAAATCATTAATTGCTTTTTGGCTCCAAAATTTTATTTGACTTTTTGAAAGTCATTTACAAAATTTTGGATAAGATTTTTGGTATTAGGTTTTTAGAAAACCAAATCAAGACACTTCACAATTCTCTCTCCCAAATTTTCGGCCAAGGGCCATATTTTCTTCTCTTTCTTTTTCTCTCACAAAACCGAGAGCTTGATGATGAACAAGGAAAATTTGTGGCAATTTTTCCTATGCTAGCACATGAAGGGTCATCCTAAGGTGATAGGGAAACCAACTTGTGAGCTTGGAACCACGAAATGAAGCTTGGAGCTTGGAGCATCCATGGAGGTGATGACCAAAATTTTGGAGGACAAAAAGCCCACTGCCGAGAGCTTCTAGGAGGAGTACAAGGATTTTTGTTAGTCTCATCGCAAAGCCGTTCAATGTAAGTATGATTCCGCCATATTTCATTGTTGTATTCGCACATGTTCATTGCTTGAAATCGATCCCGGGACTATAGTAGAAACCCAACATCCACTACTTGTCTACCTTGGGGTGTTAAACCCTCGTAGAATTTGGTAACTAACCTCCATATTTCAAACCCGTGATGTAGACAAATATTTAACATCTCTTTATACCTATCCCAACATTGGTAAAGTGTTTCCCCCAACTCTTGTGTGAATGTTGTAATTCTTCTCTTAAAGGAATTTGTCCTGTGAGGAGGAAAGAACTTTTTAAGAAACTGCTCTTGTAAATCATTCCATGTTCTAATAGATCCTGACCTAAGGTTTTGTAGCCAAATTTTAGCTTTATCCTTTAAATAAAAGGGAAAAAACTTTAACCGAATTATATTTATGCTACAATTTTGGTATGTGCAAGTGTTACATAATTCTTCGAACTCTTTTAGGTGCTGATAAGGGTTTTCTGATTCTAGACCGTGGAATATGGGTAAAAGATTGATGACACTTGACTTATAATTTAAACGTGCTACTTCTGGTGGAAAAATAATGCAAGATGGTGATCCTGACATATTGGGATTCATGAATTGTCTGAGTGTCATAGTGTGATTAGGATATCCATGTTGAGACTCGTTTTCTTCCTGATTAACTGGGTTTTCAACTTGGGCAGGTGGATTTTCAATTTGGTTTTCAGCCATTCTTACAAACAATGAAGGTGATGAAGACTCTTTTTTTAATCTATCGCTAGATGTTTGAGACCAGTGTTTCATGCAACTTAAAGACAAACTATATGCAAAAATATGAAATTGCAAGTACCAAACTTAAAAACTAATAACAAAATGAAAAGAACAAAATAAAGGAAATACAGATGCAGTGATTTTGATCTAAAAATATCCTATAACCCTTGTTAATTCCGATTTCAATTGAATCTCTCCCTCATTTTTCTCAATGTCTTGAATTATGTTTTCGTGAAGGTTTATGAGAGCATCTCTATGTCGGGATGGTTCAAAAAATTCTTTAATGAACAATAAACACCTTTTAGGTTGATTTTTCTGTTTCCTGTAACCAAGAAATATTAAAAATAAGGTCTGTCTGTATGTGGTATTTCTGGGTTCAGGGTTCATCAAGGATTAATCAGAATAGTTTGGGTCCACACAAATAAAAGAAAAGAAGAAGAAGTAAAGATGCAGAAATTAAATAAAAACAAAATATGAAAAAAATGAGAAAAGAAAAGTAGAGAAAGAAGAAATTAATAATTATTCTATCTACTAAATAATACTTCCCCGGCAACGGCGTAAAAAACTTGACACGCTCGAAAATTGGTTTTTTACTCCCAAGTATAAGAATGTCGAAGTAATAAAATAACCCGGTGAGTTCGGGGTCGATCCACAGAGAAGAGATTTAGCAAAATAGAATACTAAACAGTATGGAAAATAAAAGTTTTATTTGTGAAGTAGTTGAAAACTTTTAGGTTGGAATACTATAATAGAATGAAATGCTGGAGTTAGGGGTTCCACTTTTAGTCTTTTAAACATTTAGAAATCTCACTTTATTATAATTTATAAATTGCCATTTTACCCACTTAATTTAATATAGGAATTAATTATGCCAATAAAAAGAACTAGCCATAAAGGCGGTAATCATTTCTGTCAATAACTAGTCCTACCAAGGTACTAAGCAAGCCAAAAACATAAAACCAGCCATAAAGGAGGTGATATCGTTTCTCTATAACAAGTCCTACCAAGGTACTTAATTATGCCAAAATCGTATAAAACCAGCCATAAAGGCGGTAGAAAGATAAAACCAGCCATAAAGGTGGTAGAAAGATAAAACCAGACATAAAGGCGATAGAAAGATAAAACCAGCCATAAATGTGGTAGAAAGATAAAACCAGCCATAAAGGCGGTAGAAAGATAAAACCAGCCATAAAGGCGGTAGAAAGATAATACCAGCCATAAAGGCGGTAGAAAGATAAAACCAACCATAAAGGCGGTAGAAAGAAAAAACCAGCCGTAAAGGCGGTAGAAAGAAAAAACCAGTCATAAAGGCGGTAGATGAATAAAACTAGCCATGAAGGCGGTAGAAAGATTGTCAATAATTAATCTAGAATTAAATCAAGTTTTAATCATTGGATTTAAATTTATTTATTATAATAGAAGCGAGTTTAATCTATGTTTTCGTCATAAAAGCTTCACCCTTACCCCACCAGGACAAAAATTAGCTACTCATTTTGTAAAAAAACATACTCCTACTTTTATTATTGAAAGAAAAAGACATTACAAAAAGCTTTAAGTAAATAAACAAACAAGACACTATCTCTCCAAGATTTACAGAAGAATCAGGAAAGAAAGTATGAAAATTTATGATGCCAGACGCTCCTATTTATAGGCAATTTGGGTCACACATCGCGACGCCCATTTTCTTCTTGCGTCGCGACACACGTGCATGTTGGGGACACGTGTCAGAGAATGGTGAATCCATATTGGGGACACGTGTTAATGAGTCGGTGGTGTCTTTGTTTCATTAGGCGCGTCGCGACGTGATGCAGGCTCCACGCGTTGCGACGCGAGGAGGGATATGATGGGGATACGTGTTGAAGGAAGGCACGTTGCGACGCATCGTAAATTCTGTGTCGCGACCCAGATGTTGATTTCTGATTTTTTTGCCCTTTTTTTCAGTCTGGCTTGTCCTGTCGAGCTTCCGAGTAGTATTTTACCTGACGAATAACATAAAATAACACAGTAAAAACACTCAAAGCATGACATAAAATAATATTTCACAAATGTACCAATTTAGAGAGATTAGTGAAACTATAAGTGTAAAATGATTAACTTATCGTATAATAAATATGCATTTTTTAGTGTTCATCAGCTATTCTAACGACCGGGAACCTAGGCTTAAAGTCTCTAAACGTCCTAGCAATGGCCGAAAATAGTAAATCTCTTCCTAAAACATCAAACCAAACACACAACAAAAAACAAACACAGAAAACCCAAAAATCAAACACCCTAACCCACAACCCATCATTCGACCAAGAGATACATGCATTTTGCACCGCCCAACTAACCCAAAACAAAAACTTGCAACACAGAACAAAGGTATAAACAAGGTAGAAAACATGAATTTTCACAGGGAACAAACAAGCATGGAAAATATCAGAGTTTGGGTAGAATGAGGTCAGACAGAAGACTTACTTGATTCAAGAGGATGTGTCGACAATTGGTTTGGTCGGTCTTGAAGTTTGCTGATCTCAGACAGATGGGGAAGACGTCTTTTGTGTTTCAGAAGTGATGGTTTACATAAAAGAAAGAAAGTTGTTTTGCTTCCCATTTTTATAGACAGCTCGGGGCACTTTTGGTCGTTAGATGAGAGGGAGGCCTCGGATGTGCTCCGCGTGTCACTTTCAAGTTCCATCTGCTCAGATTATGATGAACATATAAGATTGGAAACCTTTCGGCTGCCCATTGAACGGTTGATTGTTTTGGTTTTTGGCGCGAGGATCACAGATGCTTGACAAATGTCGCGTCCAAACTAAACCCTAGGAATGATTTGATGGGCATTTATGAGGTATTGATGTTTTACGGTTTCCAAGGGACGGTTAACAAAAAGGTAAAAGGGGTATCTCACTTCAAGACAAGAGCACCGACTGAACATACATTAGAATTCTCATAGACCGAGCACATGAAGGTAACCAGGACGACCTGACTTTGTAGTTCCCGGTACCAACTTGCACAACTCGTTGAAACCGAGAACTAAGGGACATATGTTGATGGTGTTTCTTGCGACAAAGTATTTGAACAGTATGCCAAAGGTAAAGATGAAATTTCTCCCTTTTGGAGGGACGAATGTTATGAGGATATTGGCCTTTCTTCGGCCAAGTATGGCGGTCGGACCCGACTTCCTGGATTTGACCGGCCTAAGGACACACCATGGTGCAGATGTCAGAGACCGACAACATCAGAGCCGAGACCGACCACTTTATCCCGATAGCTCGATTTAGTCTTATAATACAACTTGACTTGGGAGAATGCGCTCGGATATTTTGGGTCAGGTCAAAAATGGCTGGGGTAGTTCGACGTATTGTTTGGCCGTCCTCATAACGCCTGACGTGTGATCAGGATCGTTTGGACTTTTCCCTCTGACATGTACCACATTTACAGACTGTCATCATAATTGTTGAGTGTGGCAATGTATAAAACAGAGTGATGTGATAGGGAGTCAAAAGGCAGGCTTGCTTTCGGCGAAGCAGTTAGGGCAGAGAGCCCGTCAATCAGCCGGAGATCCACGTGGCTGACGTCATAGAGATATGAGAACAGTGTTGTATTTCTCTTACTATATAAAGGGATGGTAGTCTCATTTGTATAGGTTGGTTAGTAAAAATCTCATTCAAAGTACCACTTGTAAAAACACTACAAAAAGGCAAATAGCTCGATAACATTAGACCACCCTTGAAAACAGGTCGGCCGAGCTCGGTTTGGTAATAAAATCAACACTCTATTTTGTTCCCGTGGACGTAGGCTGGATCATCCCGCTGAACCACGTAAAACCCTATTGTCGGTTTTGTGTTTGTCTTATCTTCTGCTAAATTTACTTTTAGTCCCCCATAACCAACCAAATTCACGGTTGTAGGAGGATTGTCCCGGGAGCACTATCCCGATATTGCCCCTGGAACTAAAATCACCTGTCAACAAGTTTAATTTATGATTTTGTGTGAAAAAGGAGAATAATTCTGTTAGAAATAATAAAAAATGTGTGAATATACTTCAAGTTAAAAAATATATATTACCGAATTAATAACATAAGTATCCTTGTTTTATTTATTATATAATGAATTTTTTTTTTATATCAAAATGGTTTGTTTATATTGACTTAATTAAAGTTTTTTATATTATTGTTTAGCATTTTTTAGTCATAAATGAAAAAATTTTAATAAATTTTTTAGGATCTTAAGAGATGAGTTTTGCATTTTTATTCCCAACCAAACGAAATATCAACTTTATCTTTCTTGATTAATTTCTAATTAATCATTGACTATTTCCAATTCATCTCAAATAGCTCAAATCGTTCTATTAATGATTTGCTATTGATTTCCAATTAAACTGCCTAAACCGATCTTATTTTTTGTTACACAAATTTTTTATATTTAATTTAAATTTAAGTGTTTTTTTAAATATATTTATAATATTATGTTATTGTTAATAGTGTGTGTAACTTATGCTTATAGACAATTTGTCCCATGGAATATTTGGGCTGAAATGCTTGATTACCGAAATAAGATAAAGCTGTCCAAAATCAGGCACCATAGCAAGCTCTACACAACAACTCATGTGGTGAAATGCTCCCCAAGTTTGGCTCAATACTTAGCCATGTTGTTAGGCTACAAAATAGGTGAGTTGCCACATCAAGAGTCGTCATGCATGGAGCAAATAAGTTGCAATATAACAGAAGGTAATTTATTGAATTTATGTGCAATGATACCTTCTTTGAAAAAAGCCCCGAATAAGCATTTGATTATTTTGACTATTTAGTTGAGACTATCCAATATTGGAAACTAGAAATGCTTACGATAAATCTATGTCGACCACGTAACCTTCCGATAGGGAGAAGCATCATCTCGCTTTAGAGGATGACATAAATGCTTGTCCAAACATTTTAACTCGAAAAGTCAAACAAATTGAATAAAATATCCTTTTAAGTGCTATTATTTCCACCATTTGCATTATTTGTGATTCAAATTTCCATATTACAGATGATTGTCTAACATACCCGTATTTAAGGAAGTTCTTTATATTGATCAAAATGAATGCGATAGGATTTCAAATGAAGTCTTATGGTAATCCCATTAAAAATAATTATAATTCTGAGTAGACAAATCACCAACATCAATTAGAGGGATAATCAAGATCAAGATCAAGATCAAGATCAAGATCAATCAATCAATCATCAAGCAGACATACAAGTCCATCAATGCCAATCTCTACCCAAGCCATCATTGCAAAACCAAACTCCCCATAATCCAATCCAAGTTGTACCATATGTACCACCACCCAAAAGAGTCACAATCAATGAATTTGACAAATTGATCTCCTTATTAATTCATTCTTCCAACTCCAAGCCAACCTTACTGTAACGACCGATAGTCTCAATTATTGTTGTACTGTGAGAAGAGTGTCACATAATATAAATTATGTTTGGACACATATACTCTCATGAAATGACTTTGGGAACAATCAGAAAATTATTTTTAGGGATAAAGGAATAGGGGATATTATTCCTACATCCCTAAAAAATTGAATTTTATAGAGAAAGAGAGAGAGACGTGAGAATGAGAGGAGGAGAAGAAGAAGAAGAAGAAGAAGAGAGAAGAAAAAAGAAGAAATATAGAAGAGGGAAGAAGAAGCAAAGAAGAGGCTTTGTTAACTATAGAGGACTTAAAGAGTGAAGAAAATCACAAGAAACGAGGTAAGATCAATTTGACCCAAATTTTGGATAAAGGAATATTGATGATATAAAGTTAGGATGGTGTTAGTGGCATATTAAGAATTGCATTTAGTAAAGAAATTAATATGGAAATGGATTGTAGAGAGAAATGGCCAAATATTGAAAATTCTAGGTGTTGAGCTAAAGTGAGAGTTATGAGATTAGGAGTTGAATTAGTGATGGAATGTTGTTTTAACATACTTGAATATTGAGGTTAAAGAATTGTTTATGCATAATTAAAGTATGAGAGGTTGGGGATGCATTTGGGTAAAATAGACTTTGAGAAACAAGTGTTAAAAATCTGAAAAATAGGCTTGCGTCGCGTCACCCTGGGGTTCAGCGTCGCGACACGTATTGGGAAATTAATACAGAATCGTTTCTGGATTGTCCGCGTCACGATGCGAACTGGAAATTTTCATACATGCTTTTCTCAAATTGTACGCGTTGCGACGTTCAAGGCTCTGCGTCGCGACGCGAAGACCAAAATTTCCCAAAAATATTTTTAATTCATTCCAGATTTACCCTAGCATGTTAGAGGCCACCCTAAGGGTCTCATATTAGTTCGTATATATACATTATGTCATGATATATGCATGATACACATGGAACTGTTAACAAATACTTGAATAGATAAATTAGCCTAATCCCGTAATTTCTCTCAGTCCATCTTCTAATCAAGATTGTCAATTATAGATCATCGCAAGAACCATAAATTTCTTCAGCGAAGTGAAGTACGGCTAGCGTGACTCCAAATCAGTGAGTGGACACTTTTCTTTTAAGTTGAATATCATTATGTTATTTTTCATATCAGACTTACTTTTCACATTTAGGGCATTAGCCAAGTTCACTATCGGTTATATTTTGTTTAGCATGTTTTGAGAAATGGTTTAGAAAATAAATATTTTCACAGCATGATTTCATGTTTTCGAGGCATGTTGGAAAAACCCACCTCAATATTTAACTTGATTCAGATGTGGAATTAACGGAGAGAACATGTTCACATGTAGAGGATTAGGGGGACGACGATACGTAACGTCCCCAGATACTAGTTCAGGACTATGGATGACAGATGTCCATAGATCCTAGATTCATAGCTTGGAGGGTAGCATAGATCCGTACCCCCAATTGTAGTTCAGTGGCTTGGGGGACGATGATACGTAACACCCAAGACCACTAGTTTCAGGGACAGATAGTGGCATGCTTTGGGGGACGGCGATACGTAACGCCCCAATGTCATGGATTTGAACTCTTGGCTCTAGTTAGGCGTATGGGGGGACGACGATACGTAATGCCCCCATGCATCAGGTTTTTCAGAAACAGTTTTCAGAGACAGTTTTCAGAAACATATATTTCAGAAATAGTTTTCAGAAAAGATCTTTCAGATACAGGTTTTCAGAACGAGATTTTCAAAAGCAGATTTCAGAAATGTTTTCCAAGAAGAACGTTATTTTCATGTAATAGAAGAGATTCCAAGAAAGATGATTTGAGATTAAATTAGTTTTAGAACCATGGATTTTCAAAAGCACTTTTAGTACTACTTTTAAACTGTCCACTCACTTAGATCATTCAAAGGATCTAACCCCACTCTCAGTTTCTTTATTTTGCAGGTATTTTCGGAGGTCGAGCTCGAGGGAATGGATACTAATGGCAGTCACTACTGGGTTTGGTCCACCAAGTTGAGTCAGAGATATAGTTTAGTTAAGCTTGGTAAAGTCTAGTTTCAGAAAATTGTATAACAAAGTTGTGTACAAGTACTCATGTAAAGGTTATTAAGATAAGTAATATTGAGTTTTAGTTGTGTGTAGTATTTTATGTTTTATTTCATGGTTTGGGCAATGGTCTCGTATATGAGATTATGTTTAAGAAAAGAGTAACAGTGTTGTTCATAGTTCGAAAGAAAGATGCTCAGGGGAATAATATGGCCTATTCCCTGCCAATAACATCACCCGGATTGGGGATGTTACAAAGATGGTATCAGAGCATGGTCTAGGGAGTCAATGACTATAGTGGACAGAGTGTTGGGGTCTTGTATATGTAGTATGCCCATGGTAATAGTATACGAGGCATTGCCTCTCTAGTATCCGATCATCGAGTACGTTCTCAAAGTTCTATAAACAGGTTAGTAAGAATTCCAGAGTTATTCGAGTATCTTCCTTATGAAGTAATTATATTCTTTGAAAATCTCCCTGAAATCATCCTAAAGTATTACCAGAAGTTCAAGTTTTTCTATAAAATAAGAAAATACAGTACTAAGAAAAGTTACCCAAGGGAGTGGGAAAAGAAAGCTATAAGAAGTAAAGAAAAATGTATAGATGTTTAAGCAGCTAGAGACAAAGAAAAGTAAAGAGATAAAGATGCCTATCCAGGGAAGTAGAAAGGAAATGGAAAGCTAGAAAGAAAGGTAAAGATAAAATACACATGCTTAAGCAATCAAAAGCAATAAAAGGTAAAGATATAGAAATAGATGAATAAAGAAAAACAGAACCTTTAGTATTAAAGAGAAAATAGTAAGTCTGAACAATTGTAAAATGTTGAAGTAAACTTCAGTAAGATTCCTTCATTCTTACGAAGAATTCCTTCCTTGATTAGAAAATTCCTTCAAGTCGACTCAATAGCCTTAAGTATCTCTTATAGATAGAAAGTCTTCCGAGTAACAAAGGATAGACAGAAAGGTAAAAGAATCAAGAACTCAAGACTAGACGTGGAAATGTCAATAGATAAGAAATGCCAATAAATGTGTGAAGACTTTAGAATCCCTAAACCCGGGCCCGCGGACAAATAAGAGAAGATCGTAAACTGAAATGATTAATTGCCTTAATCTAAGAATATGATAAATAAGGTCCCGATCTACCTAAATCTTCATCTTTTGGCTATACTAGTCAAAGAAACGGACCTGACGGAGTCTATCTCATACCTGCCTTACATTAGTAATAGACTCTACCAGGACACAAAGTATTAGAACAAGGACGCCGACACCCATTGAGATATAGATTTCTGCCGCACCCTATACCAGCACTAGGTAAAGATAATCTTAAGGAAGTTCGATGAAAATTTATTCTAAGTAAGAAACAGAAAGCACTGAATGATAGACCACCCAGATGAGAACTAACAGAGTTTCAAGAGATAGAAAAGGAAGAACTCGACTCAAGTCAAAATAGATAAGTTAGTAGTACTTGCGGAAATCCATAGATGGGACTAATGTTAATAGAGATTCTTTAAGGTTTAAAAGGACAAATTTATGAGATGAGAGACAATCGAAAGTTAATAAAGAATACCAGTATGAACAGTAAGATTACACGGCGTAGCTGTAGCCTATAGCAAGAGCAGAGAACAGAGATCTAAGAAGTAGTCAATGAGAAGAAGCCACCGCTAGCCTTGGAAGCACAATATGGAACTAAATGATAGGCTAGGTAAATAAATAATAAAAAAAGCTACTGGAAATAATAATAAAGTTCAGTGTATATAGTAAGAATATAAAATGTAACTTGAGGACAATAAGTGAATGATGATTTTGGACAGATTAATAAATATTAAAGAACTCTAACACATGGAATAGTCTATATTGTTTCTAACAAAGAAAATAGTAAATAACAGAGATGTGTACTTACATATTCCCTATGGAATGTTTATACTCACCCTTCTACTTAGAGCTCAGTGAAGATAAGAACCAGTGAAGAAATATGTTTGACAAAATTAGATGAATCATGAGACAACTAGACAACAGGATCAATGAGTTTAACATAGTATAGATAAGGAGCATTAGATGGGATAGTCTGAAGTCATGGTGAGTCTAGCCAAATCTAGAAGTCATCATTGTATTGAAGACCCTTAAGAGAGTTAAAGCTCAAAGGTACGAATGGGCCAGAGAAGGAAATTCTGAGAAATATGGTAGATGACTCTCAAAGAGTCTTATTGTACTAAGACATGAGAAATAAATAAAGAACAGAACCCGAACCTAAAGATTTAGTAAGAGATATTCTAAACAATCGAAGTTGATAGAGTTATTAGGAGAGTATAAATGTAAACAGTTCAAGGAACTGAGATAAGAAAGAAACCAAGGTAGCAGAGTAAGCTTCTTAAGGAAGAATAACAAGAGAGAGTATAGTAGGACTCTGATAAAAAGTAACGACTTAAGGAAGTTAAGCAACAGAGATTGATAAGAAAAAACATATAGGCAATATGATGGAGCTTTTAGAGAGCATGACTCTAGAAAAAGGTTTATAATAAAAAGAAGTATGATTGATAGTTAGCAAGCGAATCAAGAGTGAAGTTAAAACACAAGATAATTCAGATAGCGTCTAGTAGAAGCGTCTTAGAGGTGAAGTCAACACTAGTAAATATAAGAGTCACAGGCTTATAGATGAGCAGGACATGCAAGTATGGCACATGTAGTTAGTGAGGACAACACAACTAGAAAGGTTTCGGGATAAAGTAGATATTCTAAACAATCGAAGTTGATAGAGTTATTAGGAGAGTATAAATGTAAACAGTTCAAGGAACTGAGATAAGAAAGAAACCAAGGTAGCAGAGTAAGCTTCTTAAGGAAGAATAACAAGAGAGAGTATAGTAGGACTCTGATAAAAAGTAACGACTTAAGGAAGTTAAGCAACAGAGATTGATAAGAAAAAACATATAGGCAATATGATGGAGCTTTTAGAGAGCATGACTCTAGAAAAAGGTTTATAATAAAAAGAAGTATGATTGATAGTTAGCAAGCGAATCAAGAGTGAAGTTAAAACACAAGATAATTCAGATAGCGTCTAGTAGAAGCGTCTTAGAGGTGAAGTCAACACTAGTAAATATAAGAGTCACAGGTTTATAGATGAGCAGGACATGCAAGTATGGCACATGTAGTTAGTGAGGACAACACAACTAGAAAGGTTTCGGGATAAAGTTCCACCATCTCATCCCTCGTTATGTAATAGTAGCTAAGATGGACCTAGAAAATAATCTCAAGATATTCCCGGAAACAGGTGAATGAATAGCAGAGGAGAAGACTGAAATATAAAAACCTTCAGATTTAGTGCAAAAGCAAGATAGAAGGGGGGGGGGATAACTCTAAGTAGGAGATTCGGGAGAGAAGCTACCTAGATGAAATAATAAAGTAGACCACACGAATTTCAGGTATAGAGCAAAGCAGAAAAGAGGATAAAAGACAAGTAAAATGTGGAGATGGAACTGCCGAGATTAAAAAAATGGAAAAAAGGAAAGATATCAAATAAACAATGGTAAAGATACGTAAATCACAAGATAAGATTTTGATGATTAAGATCAGCAGTATTATTACGAAATAGCAAGCTTTCTCAGCGTTGAGAAAAGACTAGAATCCCATCAGAAAAGAAACGAAAGAAAATAGTGAGTATAACCCATAATATCCCATGCAGTATACTTAGTTGGAAATAAGGTAAAATACAACCTGAAACAGATTTATTGAGGTAGAACGTTGAGATGACCAAAGAAATTAAATATATGGACATCAATAGACAAAGGTAATACCTGACCAAAATAAAACTTTGGGAATAACTGAAAAATGATACTCTTAAGTACAATCATGCTAAGGGAACAAACCATTATAAAGGAAAGCTAACCATATTTATAGCAGTTATAAAAATTAAAGGAGTAAAAGAGTACGAACATAGATCATGACATAATCCCTATTGCCAATATTTATGATAAAGAACATAATTTAGGCATAAAGATGCATAAAGTCGGGTTCAACATAGATACCTTGCACTAGAAGTTCTTAACCAATCGAGAAGAATCGCCAGAGAAGCTATTTTTGAATTAATGTACTAAGTATGTGAATCATCGATATGCAGCAAGAGTACATGAGGAAGTTAACTATGAGTTATGAAGTCTTAAACCCATATATAGTCAAATATATGAGAATTCGAAAGAAAATCTCATAAGCAGGAGGACTTAGTAATGTGAAAGGGAAAAAATCAAATAGTCAGTTAAGAAATGATAATGAATGCTAGAATAAGATCTAAAATGTGGAGCTAAGGAAATATCTAGAAAAGATATATCTTATAAGGTCATTAAAGTGATTATATTATACAAGTAGCCAAAGAACCTGAAGGATACACAAGTCAAGAGAAAGTGAAGGTTATTCGCTATAGTACAAGTACGATAATGATGTTTTAAATATGAATAATCATAGAAATCCTAAGGATACTTAGAAATTATTGTTATGATAACAAGAGATATAAAAGGGTATTTTTGAATAGTTGAAATAGAGAATATTGCATATAACTAGAGATTCATAAGTGAGATTTCCGGGGAGCATAGAGTGAGTTGTAGTATGACGATAGGTGTGATGTACTATGTAGGAGATCACTAAGGCCCACAAACTTTGAAATAGTAGTTACATGCATGATCACAGATTCCCAGAGGTTAAATATTGAAATTCAAGACAGAAGAGTAGAAAGAAAGGTAAGAAAGATAAGAGTAACATAAACACAAGATGTCCTCCAACCAAGACAAATCTGCGAGTTAGACCCCAGAAAGGATTCGAGGATGAATACTATTTTAGGGGGAAAATTTATACCGACTGGTAATCTCAACTACTGTTACACTGTGGGACGAGTGACACATAATATAAATTATGTTTGGACACATATACTCTCATGAAATGACTATGGGAATAATAAGAAAATTCTTTGAGATTCCGATACTAGATGATATGATGTTCCACTCTGGACAACCTATGGTATTTGAGACGTAACTTTCTCATATAAATTTTGATTTTTATGGACTTTAGATCTCCAAAAATCTGAGATAGAGACCTATAACTTCCACATTGAATATTTTTCAAATTCGAAACAGAAACAAGTTGAAAATACATATAAAAAACCTAGATGAATAGTGCCCGGACCTATCTAGTGAAATCTTTAAGTTTCTCAATGTTTCTACACATTTCTTTAAAGATGCAAATTACAAGAAGCAAAGAATAGGCTTGGTAATCACAAGAAAGAAGGTAAGGCCAATTTGACCCAAATTTTGGATTATGGAATTTTGATGATATAAAGTTAGGATGGTGTTAATGGAATATTAAGAATTGCATTTAGTAAAGTAATGAATATGGAAATGGATTGTAGAGAGCAATGTTCAAATATTGAAAATCCTGGGTGTTGAGCTAAAGTGGGAGTTATGAGATTAGGAGTTGAATTAGTGATGGAATATTGTTTTAACATACTTGAATATTGTGGTTAAAGAATTATTTATGCATAATTAAAGTATGAGAGGTTGGGGATGCATTTGGGTAAAATAGACTTTGAGAAACAAGTGTTAAAAACTTGAAAAATAGGCTTGCGTCGCGATACCCAGGGGTTCAGCTGTTAGACATTATGTCCCATAGCGTCACTGTTTGTAAATGATATTGTATTATTGTACAAAATTAACTATGTGATAATGAAATTGCCTTTTGCCGTTTTGTAATATATTTACTTTGATATATAAATGGCGAAAGTCCATATGATAATACCGGATTGATATGATATGAGACAGTATCAATCCATAAAGGTTTAATCATTAAATATCCCTAGTCGGAGTATTATCGAGATCGGACATCGATAATGCGGAATAGACTAGTATTGCGCTTGTGCACGTTGTGAGGGCACAACGACATAGTTCTCATATATTTAAGTATTGGATACTTATGCAAGTGCGATAGGAGGTTGTGTTTTACCGATGGTACGGAAAACAGCTTCTCTCTAGATAGACCCCGCGGAATCCCATTGGTAGTATATCTGCGTGTCTATGGGAGGCTGCATCAGGGTAGGTGTATATGGTCTTAACCTGAGACTTACATCGCTAGTACTTGCGACAATCGGTAAACTTTGGTTTTGGTGGTTGGGGACCTTAACCGGTTCTGTGTACACCTCTTCTGGGTTTATCGAGAATCGTAGTGTACTGGATGTGATGTCGAGATGGAAGTATCACTTCAGACATATGGAGGTGATGATCACGCAGGACACAAAACTAGTACTCTATAAAAGGTTGCAACCGTCGGGACAATATGACCAGGTCAGGATTGTCCGATTTAAAGAGACTAGTTGCTTGATGTCCGATATATGTTTCGTACGGGGCAGACACATTTCCAGCCCCAGGCCTAACATGTGATCATCCGATACTGGTTCGATATACGCAATACTACGGTATACTACGCTTGATATAGATCTTATATTCCTATAAGAATATTTCTGGAGAATTGGGTAGGCATGGCGCTTTGCTAGAAGCCAACCTTGTTTTGTGAATCGGTAAAAACGTAGTACGAGGTACGTACGTGTTCGGATAATCCGACGACCGTATTTACTGCCAACATATCCGGAGATCTCTTGGGTCGCTTCCCGAAGATTCACCAATGACGTATGATTCAAACTCGATTAATCTTGGATTAATTACGGAGAGACTTATCTTGGATAAAGTACTATACATAGAGAGAGAACGATTAATTTGGATTAATCGTAAAAAATTATTATATAATCGCATAAAATAATCGAAATTCAAATTCGATCGAGCGAAATTAAAATTAGATTTTAATTCGGGCAAGAGTTTATTTTAGAATTAATTCGTTAGCGACGTAATAATAATTTCGCTAGGCGCAATTATTTATTTAAATTCGATTTAATTAATGTCGCGACGTAAGTTCGGTATTTCGGAAATATCGAACCCGAACGCGTGAGTGCACGTGGGCCCACTTTCATTTGGAAATGTGTGGGGCCCACATGACACATGTCATATTATGCATTATTTATCTTAATGCATTGCATGGAGATAGTGTACAATGCACTCAATGGTTTTGCATGGAAATTGAGTGTTTGACACTCTAAGCCATTGCATGATTGTGTCATAAGTTTATTATTAATTTAATAAATATTATGGCATAAATATAAATTGATTTTTGTAACAAAAATCATTGAACTCCTCTCTCTCTCACATTGCCAAAACTACATGCAGTTTTGGGCTCTCCATTTCTTCAATTTTTGTGGCAAGATTTGAAGAAGTTGTGCATTCAAAATCACAACAAAGGCTAGCACCTTCAAGGGATCATACAAAGGTGTTATGGGAAACTAATCCTTGAGCTTGGGAGGATCAAACAAAGCTTGGAGCTGCACTTTCCACCTTGGCCGAATTCATCACTGCACAAAGGAGAAGTTTTCATTTCATCAACGCATCCGCATTCCGATTTTTGTGAGTATGATTCCGCCATACTTCAATTAATTCATTCATGTATTTATATATTTTGTTTGCTCTTGTTGATCTTGGGGCTTGGTAATAGAAACCAACAATGGTATCATTGAGCTTAAAGAGCATGCAAATATTAGGATGTTATTTGGGGAAAATTGTATGAAGCATGATTTGATGAGTTTGCTTGATTAAATATGCTTAGATGTATGTTATTTAGATTATACATCATCAATTCATGGAAAATAAATTGGATTAATTTTTCCAACCCAAATGAGGCTTGGCCGAATACATGCAAGCATATGACTAGATGATTTTTTTAATTTTAAGACATTAGATGACTTGAAACAATATGGAATGATGATTTGTAACTCGATTGGATTGAAAACGAAATCGGAACCATTTTAATCACCTTGGCCGAATGCTTGATGGAGGATTAGGGACTTGATTTTTTGATTAAATAATGTTGGACATATATTTAAGATAAAAATATGATTAATGGATTAATTTGATATTTTGGGAATATTGATTTAAAGAATTAATCATGATAATACACTTTAATTAATTAAGTTATAAAATTTGGAATTTTAAAATTTGGTTAGTTGGGCTTAATTTTGAATTGGGCCTAAAACTATTATATTTGGACATAATGGGCTTGGTTGGGCCAAGTAGATTTGGACCATTTGGATTGGATCCAAAATGGGCCTAAATCACACCATTTAAGCCCAAATATAATAAATGGGCTTTTATGTTTAATTGGGCCTTATGGGCTTGATATTGATTTTATGGCATATGAGGGTGATTCCTTATTGGGCTTGGTAATTGGGTTTGACCCATACATTGACCAAAACCCAAGCCTAAAGAAATCAATTGAAAGCCCATCGGACTTTAATTAAACGGACATTAGATGTTAGTTGGGCTTTGAGACCCGATTGTATTAGATTTGGAATCTAAGTTATAAAAGCACAATAAAAGTGTAAATATTTATTTAGAATTAAATAATAGGATTAGTATTGAATACGACTTAAATTGGATTTAACGAGTAGTTCGATATAATTCGTGAATTCATACTATAAGTATTTATTCTCAAATTGAGTTGGACTCGTGCAAATGCAAACAATTGTTTGAACATTGTATTGTCACCTAATTAAAGACTAATTAATTGGATTTGATTGGTTGTATAACATGCCTTGAATGAATGAATGTGGATGTGATGTATGAATAGTGTATATCGGATGGATATTAGAAGGGAAGGGTAATTTTAGAAATTATTGTAAATTAGAATTTATAAATTGGACCTGCGTGTCCAGCCTTTCTCTTATTGTCTCTTTGTATTCTCTTCTCACCTAATTCCCCTCAATGTAAATGAGGTTTCTCTTATTGTATTATGTAATTGGGTAAGAGTAGAATAGTGCTAGCGGGGAGAGGAAAGGGAGTGATTTGTTCTAGGAACAAGTTGTTGTTCATATCCATCCGTATATCGCTATTACTTTACTTTACGCGCTTTATGATGTTTTAGAAGCATGCTTAAGGGTGTATGATGATGAGACCTAACAAAGATAAATTAATTGGTTGCCAATTACGCGAAAAATCCCTCAAACAATATTAAGCGATTTTCCTTCCATTGAATGATTCTTGTTCAAGATCCGAAGTTGGCATTGGTTTGTTTGGCCAAAGTCAAGACCTTTGTCAATCAAGGATGTACTTGAATCATGAGAGTTTTGTTGCATATCGGTGTCTTGTCCAAATCGTGATTTTTATTGGCCAAAGTCAAGATCACTTTTTTTCCAATGACATTGATTACGAAACTTTCCTCGTCAATGGGTCCCGCTTAACTGGAATCATTAGGTTTGTTTTTTGGCCAAAGCCAAGGCCTAGATGATTCGGAGGATAGGGTTAGGAAAATGTAATGGATACATTGACATTATACATATGTTTGGGACTTGGATGTCCACCTAACCGGATCTAGGAATTGGATGAGATCCAATTGATCATAGAGATCTACCTAAGTTAAATAGCATACAGCTTTTATTGGCCAAATTCAAGGTTGTGTGTTATTTAACGGGATCCTAGCCCACTAGGAAATGCGATTTCCCGAGTTCTCCACAAGAGGGTTAGAGACTTGAAGAAAATAGTGGGAGGCTATTATTGAATTTGCAATTTCGTTCAGATACTTAGCCTTACGCGTCTTTCAAAATTATTTCGTCAATATTTAATTAGTTGGACTAATATATTGTTATTTTGCTTGTAACAGTTTGACTGTACCCATAACATCGTTGACTTTATAGTTGGACTATAGTTGTCAAGATGACTGGCAAGGGTAATGTCCGCGACATAATCATGGGCGATAATGTCTTCAAAGGGACAAACTTTGCCGACTGGGAAATGAACCTCAAGATAGTGCTTGGGGCTGAGAGGGTGCTGTATACTATTCAGAGACCTCTCCCGCCTAAACCCACTGAGCCATGGAGCTAGAGTTATGGAAGACTCATAGTGACGATTGTGACCAAGCTCAGTCAGTTATGCTAGCTGCAATGACCCAGCATTTCAGACGCCAGAACAGAGACTTGGATCCCTATAACATGATGGCAAGATTGCGTGATCTCCACGCACCAACAAGCGGATGGAGAGGTATGAGCTAGTAAGGAAACTCTTCCGCTCCCGGATGACAGACGGCGCATCAGTTGAGGCCCACGGGACTCAAATGATCGCTGACATAGATGAGTTAGCCAAGATGGGCATTGTCTTGGAGGCAGAGTTGACGATTGATATGCTATTACAATCGCTACCGATACTTGGAAACAAATCATCATCAACTATAAGTAGATGGACACTGACGACACTCTTGGAGAGTTGTTGTCCGTGCTGAAGGAGTCCGAAAAGGAACTCCTAAAGGGGAGCAAGCGCGATGCGCATTATGCATCGACCTCTCATGCGCCAAGGGCTGGGCCCAAGGCAATTGGAGGTGCGAGGAAGAAGAAGTTCAAGAACAAGGGCAAGGGCAAGTTGACAGTGGCTTCTAGGAAGCCAAAGGACAAATCTCGCGACATCTGCCTCAACTGCGGCAAGAGGGGTCACTGGAAACGTGACTGCCGAATGGGCAAAGGGCAGAGGGAGGATATCAAGGCTGGCAAGGCTATCGCCTCTGGTATGTTTGTTATTGAGATAAATATGAATACTTCTAGTTTTAAAAATTGGATTTTTGATTCTGGTTGTGGTGCTCATATTTGTACTGATGTGCAGGATCTGCAGGATAGCAGGGTGTTGGCATTGGGGGAGATGGATCTACGGGTTGGAAACGGAACACCAGTTGCTGTTTTAGCCGTAGGGACTTTTGTTTTAGAACTGCCCTCAGGGCATGTACTTAAACTTTTGAATGTTATTTGTACCTAGTTTAACTAGGAATATTATATCTGTATCCTTGTTAACCCAGCAGGGTTACACTTTTGTATTTAGAAACACTGGGTGTTATTTATATAAAAATGATGCAGAAATTTGCACAGCTGTTGCAAATAACGGTCTTTATATTTTGAATATAAATGAATCTCCTAAAATGACAAATAAAAGGCTCAAAAGGAGTAATCTAAAAGATGAAGCTTATATGTGGCATTGTCGTCTAGGACACATCAACAAGACTCGCATATCCACACTTTCGAAGAGTGGGTACTTGGACGAATTTGATCCCATTCATATGACGTCTGCGAATCTTGTCTTTTAGGCAAAATGCCTAAATCACCTTTTAGCGGTAAAGGTGAACGTGCCACAGAACTGTTGGCTCTCGTTCATACTGACGTATGCAGGCCCATGTCTAGCCAGGCTATAGGTGGATTTCACTACTTCGTAACCTTCACAGATGATGCATCTCGTTACGGTTATGTGTATCTTATGAGATACAAGTCGAAAACTTTTGAGAAATTCAAAGAGTTTCGACACGAAGTGGAGAAACAAACAGGGAAGAGTATTAAGACATTACGGTCAGACCGTGGTGGCGAATACTTAAGTTATGAGTTTCAAGATTACTTGAAAGAATATGGTATTCTTTCACAGTGGACTCCTCCTGGAACACCGCAATTAAACGGTGTGTCCGAACGGAGAAACCGCACCTTGTTGGACATGGTAAGGTCAATGATGAGTCGCACTGAGCTACCAATATCCTTCTGGGGATACGCATTAAACAGTGCTATACTTATTTTGAATAAGGTACCGTCGAAGTCTGTTGAACAGACTCCATATGAGATATGGACAGGAAGGAAACCAGGTTTCTCTTTCCTGAAGATTTGGGGATGCTGGGCATATGTTAAACGTTTGGAAGGTACCAAACTTGAACCCAAATCTAATAAATGCCTTTTCGTAGGATATCCTAGGGAAACCAAAGGATATTACTTCTATCACCCACAAGAGAACAAAGTATTTGTTGCTCTACAAGCATTTTTCCTTAAGAAGGATTTTATAAATGCAGTGGTAAGTGGGAGGAAAGTAGAACTCGATGAAGATCGTAGTGATACTGTTCCTGGCAATGAATCAACGACGGAACAAGAACAGACCGTCCGGGATGAGTCTGTACCACAAACTTCACATACACAAGGACCGCGTAGGTCGGAGAGAGTCAGAACAGTACCTGAGAGGTATGGGTTCCTGATCTCACCTCATGTAGATATTAATCTTATTGAGGATAATGAGCCGGCTACGTATGAGGAAGCGATACAAAATATCGATTCCGCTTTATGGCAAGAAGCCATGAAGTCCGAGATGGATTCCATGTACGCCAACCAAGTTTGGACACTGGTTGATGCACCAGAAGGCGTAAAGCCTATTGGATGCAGATGGATCTTCAAGAAGAAGACCGACATGGATGGCAACGTACAAACGTACAAAGCTAGGCTTGTAGCGAAGGGGTATCGTCAACAATATGGTATTGATTATGACGAAACCTTCTCACCCGTTGCCATGATTAAATCCATTCGGATAATGCTTGTAATAGCTGCATATTTCGATTACGAGATATGGCAGATGGACGTTAAAACCGCTTTCCTTAACGGAAACCTTTTGGAGGATGTTTATATGCAACAGCCTGACGGTTTTATCGTACCTAGACTTGCAAACAAGGTTTGTAAGTTAAATCGATCCATTTATGGATTGAAGCAAGCATCACGGTCATGGAATCAGCGTTTTGATGAGATCATAAAAGAATATGATTTCGTGCAAATGCATATGACCCTTGTGTATACAAGAAGGTTAGTGGAGAAGCACTTACTTTTATTGTCCTTTATGTCGACGACGTATTGCTTATAGGCAATGACATTCCCATGCTAACGTCGGTGAAAGCTTGGCTTTCATTAAAATTCTCCATGAAAGATCTGGGAGAAGCAGCCTTTATTCTTGGAATAAAGATCTACCGGGATAGATCTAGAAAGCTGCTTGGACTCTCCCAGAGTACATACATTGATAAAGTGTTGAAGCGATTCAACATGGAACAATCCAAGAGGGGATTGGTTCCAATGGTACGTGGTACCTCTCTGTCTAAGGACATGTGTCCTAAGACTCAGGAAGAGAGAGACAACATGAGTCGGATACCGTTCGCCTCGGCAGTCGGATCGATCATGTATGCCATGATATGTACACGACCTGATGTCTCATATGCTTTGAGCATGTGCAGTCGCTATCAGGCCGATCCAGGTGAAGGTCACTGGATAGCAGTTAAGAATATCCTTAAGTATCTTAAACGAACTAAGGATGCTTTCTTAATTTATGGAGGTGGAGAACTTGCGGTATCTGGGTATACCGATGCAAGTTTCCAAACCGACAAGGATGACTACAAGTCGCAATCCGGGTACATTTTTTGTTTGATAACGGAGCAGTGAGCTGGAAATCTTCCAAGCAAGATACTTTTGCCGATTCAACAACAGAAGCGGAGTACATCGCTGCATCTGAAGCAGCAAAGGAGGCAGTTTGGATCCGAAAGTTCCTAATAGGATTAGGAGTAGTTCCGTTAGCAGCTGAGCCTGTTCCATTATGTTGTAACAATAACGGGGCTATAACACAGGCTAAGGAACCAAGGTCTCATCAACGGTCCAAGCATGTTCTTCGACGTTACCATCTGATTCGGGAGATTATACATCGTGGCGATGTAAAGGTCGAGAAGGTCACATCAGATGACAACATTGCAGATCCGCTGACGAAGGCTGTTCTTCAGCAAGTTTTTGAACGACACATACATAGTTCGGGTATTAGATGCTTGAGTGACTGGCTATAGGCCAAGTGGGAGATTGTTAGACATTATGTCCCATAGCGTCACTGTTTGTAAATGATATTGTATTATTGTACAAAATTAACTATGTGATAATGAAATTGCCTTTTGCCGTTTTGTAATATTATTTACTTTGATATATAAATGGCGAAAGTCCATATGATTAATACCGGATTGATATGATATGAGACAGTATCAATCCATAAAGGTTTAATCATTAAATATCCCTAGTCGGAGTATTATCGAGATCGGACATCGATAATGCGGAATAGACTAGTATTGCGCTTGTGCACGTTGTGAGGGCACAACGACATAGTTCTCATATATTTAAGTATTGGATACTTATGCAAGTGCGATAGGAGGTTGTGTTTTACCGATGGTACGGAAAACAGCTTCGCTCTGGATAGACCCCGCGGAATCCCATTGGTAGTATGTCTGCGTGTCTATGGGAGGCCGCATCAGGGTAGGTGTATATGGTCTTAACCTGAGACTTACATCGCTAGTACTTGCACAATCGGTAAACTTTGGTTTTGGTGGTTGGGGACCTTAACCGGTTCTGTGTACACCTCTTCTGGGTTTATCGAGAATCGTAGTGTACTGGATGTGATGTCGAGATGGAAGTATCACTTCAGACATATGGAGGTGATGATCACGCAGGACACAAAACTAGTACTCTATAAAAGGTTGCAACCGTCGGGACAATATGACCAGGTCAGGATTGTCCGATTTAAAGAGACTAGTTGCTTAATGTCCGATATATGTTTCGTACGGGGCAGACACATTTCCAGCCCCAGGCCTAACATGTGATCATCCGATACTGGTTCGATATACGCAATACTACGGTATACTACGCTTGATATAGATCTTATATTCCTATAAGAATATTTCTGGAGAATTGGGTAGGCATGGCGCTTTGCTAGAAGCCAACCTTGTCTTGTGAATCGGTAAAAACGTAGTACGAGGTACGTACGTGTTCGGATAATCCGACGACCGTATTTACTGCCAACATATCCGGAGATCTTGGGTCGCTTCCCGAAGATTCACCAATGACGTATGATTCAAACTCGATTAATCTTGGATTAATTACGGAGAGACTTTATCTTTGATAAAGTACTATACATAGAGAGAGAACGATTAATTTGGAATTAATCGTAAAATATTATATTCGATATAATAATCGAAATTCGATTTCGACGCGAAATTAAAATTAGATTTTAATTCGGGCAAACGAGTTAATTTAGAATTAATTCGTTAGCGACGTAAATAATAATTTCGCTAGGCGCAATTATTTATTTAAATTCGATTTAATTAACGTCGCGACGTAAGTTCGGTATTTCGGAAATATCGAACCCGAACGTGTGAGTGCACGTGGGCCCACTTTCATTTGGAAACGTGTGGGCCCGCATGACACATGTCATATTATGCATTATTTAACTCTAATGCATTGCATGGAGATAGTGTACAATGCACTCAATGGTTTTGCATGGAAATTGAGTGTTTGACACTCTAAGCCATTGCATGATTTGTGTCATAAGTTTATTATTAATTTAATAAATATTATGGCATAAATATAAATTGATTTTTGTAACAAAAATCATTGAACTCCTCTCTCTCTCACATTGCCAAAACTACATGCAGTTTTGGGCTCTCCATTTCTTCATTTTTGTGGCAAGATTTGAAGAAGTTGTGCATTCAAAATCACAACAAAGGCTAGCACCTTCAAGGGATCATACAAAGGTGTTATGGGAAACTAATCCTGAGCTTGGGAGGATCAAACAAAGCTTGGAGCTGCACTTTCCACCTTGGCCGAATTCATCACTGCACAAAGGAGAAGTTTTCATTTCATCAACGCATCGCATTCCGATTTTTGTGAGTATGATTCCGCCATACTTCAATTAATTCATTCATGTATTTATATATTTTGTTTGCTCTTGTTGATCTTAGGGCTTGGTAATAGAAACCAACATCAGCATCGCGACTTGTACATGTAAATTAATGCAGAATCATTTATGGTTTGTCCGCGTTGCAATGGGCAAGGACTTGCGTCGCGACGTGAACTGGAAATTTTCATACATGCCTTTCTGGAATTATGCGTGTCGCGATGCGCAAGGCTCTGCGTCGTGACGCGAAGATCGGAATTTACCCAAAATATCTTTAATTCATTCCTGATTCACCTAAACATGTTAGAGGCCACCCCAATGGTCTCATATTAGTTCGTATATATACATTATATCATGATATACGCATGATCCACGGGGAATTTTAACAAATATTTGAATAGATAAATTAGCCTAATCTTGTAATTTATCTCAGTCCATATTTTAATCAAGATTATCAATTATAGATCATCGCAGGAACCAAAAATTTCTTCAGCAAAGTGAAGTAAGGCTAGTGGGACTCCAAATCAGTAAGTGGACACTTTTCTTTTAAGTTGACTTTCATTAACTTATTTTTCATTTCAGACTTACTTTTCGTATTTAGTGTATTAGCCAAGTTCACTAATAGTTTTATTTTGTCTAGCATGTTTTGAGAAATGGTTTAGAAAAGAAATGTTTTTAAAGCTTGATTTCATGTTTTTGAGGCATGAGGGAAAACCTACCTCAGTATTTAACTTGATTCAGACGTGGAATTGATGGAGAGAACATGTGCACATGCAGAGGACTGAGGGAGGGCGATGCGTAATGCCCCCAGATCCTAGTTTAGGACTAGGGATGAAAGCTGCCCCTAGATCCTAGATTCAGAGCTTGGAGGGTAGCATAGATCCGTACCCCCAGTTCTAATTCAGTGGCTTAGGGGACGACGATACGTAACACCCCAAGACAACTAGTTTCAGAGATATATAGCGGCATGATTTGGGGGACAACGATACGGAACGCCCCAATATCTTGGATTTTCACTTCTGGCTCTAGTTAGGTATATGGGGGATGGCGATACGTATCGCCCCCATACGTCAAGTTTTTCAGAAATAGTTTTCAAAGACTGTTTTCAGAAATAGATATTTCAAAAATAATTTTCAGAATAGATCTTTTAGATATAGGTTTTCAGAACCATATTTTCAAAAGCAGATTTCAGAAAAGTTTTCTAGGAAGAAAGTTGTATTCAAGTAATATGAGAGATTTCAGGAAAGATGATTTGAGATGAAATTGGTTTTAGAACCATGGATTTTCAAAAGAACTTTTAGTACTACCTTTAAACTGTCCACTCACTTAGATCGTTCAAACGATCTAACCCCCCCACTCCCAGTTTCTTTGTTTTGTAGGTATTTCGGGAGGACGAGCTCGAGGGAATGGATACTGATGGTAGTCACTTGTGGGTTTGGTCAACCAAGTTGAGTCAGAGATAGAGTTCAGTCAAGCTTGGTAAAGTCCAGTTTTAGAAAATTATATAACAAAGTTGAGCACAAGTACTCATGTATAAGTTATTAAGATAAGTAATGTTGAGTTTTAGTTGTGTGTAGTATTTTATGTTCTATGTCCTGGTTTGGCCAATGGTCCTGTATATGAGATTATATTTTAGAAAAGAGTAACAGTTATGTTCATAGTACGAAAGACAGAGGCTTAGGGGAATAGTACAGTCTATTCCATGCCGGTAGCATCACCCGGATTGGGGATGTTACACTTACGTCCCAATTAACCACCGTAATAATATAAATCCAAGCCAAAAATGATGCCAACTCCCAAGCTATAGACAATATCCAAAATTCTCTAGCTAAACTCATAAACATTTGAAAAATGAAAATTCCCATCTTAAACCATCCAAATCCAAAGAACCAAAGCCATGTGAATCGCTCATCCACTAATAACATTGAGATTAGGTTAGTGGAAGCCATTGAAGCTCTGAGAAATGAGAAAACACTAGCAAAAGTTGAAGAAATTGGGCAAGAACCAGTCAAAAATGAATCTATCCAGAGTTCAATTAAACCAAATGAAATTGAGGATGTGCATGAGTTATATTGATTAGATTCAATTATAGACAAATATTTTGAAGCATGTTCATTTTATATCATGTATGATGTGATTTTTGATAATGATTTGAAGTCGCTACTATAATTTGTTGATAAATATTTAAGTGATAGTGATCATGATGATGAATTTGTGAAAAATGAGGATTTACAAACTGTTTTGCCAACTACATAAACTATTTTTCCAGTTCTGTCTGAGTTCAACCAAACTTGTCATTTTTCCATAAGTTTACCACGTGATTGAGGGCTAACGTTTTGGCCAAAAAGTGGGAACTTACCTCAGATTCCAAGAATTTTACCATATGATTTTAAAACTCCTAAATTGGAACTTAAGCCTTTGACAAACAATTTACAATATGCATATCTTGGACTAAATGAAACTTTTCCCGTTGTAATATCATCCTCACTCACTTTGAACTGAGAATATGATTTGCTTGTAGTGCTCAAGAAGAATAAAGGTGCTAAAGGTTGGACAAAGGCTTACATTAAGGGTATCAACCCTTTAATTTGTACACATAAGATAAGTATTATAGAAAATCACGACCAACATGCCAACCTCAACTCTAACTTAACCTGCTATGAAAGATATGGTTAGGAATGAGGTATTGAAATTGTTGGATGTTGGTGTCATTTACCCAATGAAAGATTCTTCATGGGTTAGTCTAACCCAAGTAGTTCCCAAAATGACATGAGTCATTGTTGTAAAAAACAAGTCCTATGAGTTGATTCCCACACGTAGTTGGTGCATGTGTATTGGCTACTGAAAATTTAATCTAGTAACGGATAAAGACCACTTTTCTTTACCATTTTTAGACCAAGTACTGCAGAGAGTTGGCAGTTATGAGTATTATTATTTTCTTGATGCCTATTCCAGTTACTACCAAACTGAAAAAGCTCCCGAGGATCAAAACAATACCACTTTCACTTGTCTTTTTGAGACTTTTGCTTTTTAAAGAATTTCATTTAGTTTATTTAATACACCCGCCACATTCCAAAGATGCATGATTTCAATATTTTCTGAAATGATTAAGTATGGTTTGAAAGTGTTTATGGATGATTTTTCGGTGTTTGGTGATTCATATGATGCTTGCTTATTAAATTTAAAACATTTGTTTGCCAAATGTGAGGGGAAAACTTTATTATTAAATTGTTAAATATATCATTTTATGGTTCAATAAGGCATAATTCTTGGACATTTC
Organism: Zanthoxylum bungeanum; assembly: GCA_019454045.1. Classification (NCBI taxonomy): domain Eukaryota; kingdom Viridiplantae; phylum Streptophyta; class Magnoliopsida; order Sapindales; family Rutaceae; genus Zanthoxylum; species Zanthoxylum bungeanum. The sequence continues at coordinate 149,153 of SKCR01026492.1, forward strand.
ATTTTCTTTCAAAGCATTGAGGTTGATAAGTCCAAACTTGTCATATTTTCTAAATTTCCACCGCCTAGACATATAAAAGTTGTTAGATCATTCTTAGACATAAAGGTTTTTATAGGAGATTTGTTGAGAACTTTAGTTATATTGCTATTCTTATGACTAATCTCCGTAAAAATAATGTTCCATTTGAATGGACTAATACATGCTAAGTAAGTTTTGATAAATTGAAGCATATGTTAACCACTGCACCTATCATTCAACCACCTAGATGTGACAATCTATTTGAAATCATGTGTGATGCTAGTGACTTTGTGTTAGGGGTCGTTCTTGGCCAAAGGCTAGACAAGAAACCTCATGTCATATCATATGCTAATAAGACTCTCAATAGTGCACATTCAAGTATACCACAACAAAGAATGAATTATTAGCTATTGTCTTTGCTTTGGGAAAATTTAGGACCTATGTCTTAGGATCCCCTATCATAATTTTCATGGATCACTCGACCTTAAAATACTTATTCCCAAAGAGAGACGCCAAACCTAGACTACTAAGATGATAATACTCATACAAGAATTTGACATAACCATAAAAGATAAAAGAGGAGTAGAAAATGTTGCTGTCAACCATTTATCTCGCTTGGCTCTAGATAGCTAAACTAGGAAAGAACTCTTTTATGATTCCTTTTCGATTGAAAGTTTGTTCCTAATTTATTCTTTGCTATGATTTTCGAATATGTTGAACTACCTTGTTACGAGTGTAGGGATTTTTATACAAACGCTTCCCAGGAAATCGCTTCACACAGCGGAAACGCACTTAGACACTGGGAACATGATGAGTATTAAAAAGTGTAAACTTAATAAAAGAGAAAATAATCATTTTACACTTATAATTTTATTAATCCCCTCAATTTAGCACATTTTTAAAATAATAATTATTTTTATATTTTATTGTGATTTTTATTTATTGTGTAGGTAAAATACTGCTTCAGAGGCTCAATATGAAAAATGGATATGAGATCTGAATTTCAGGACCCATAAAACCCAAAAAGAGCATGACAGCTAGATTCAAATCAGACTCGAAAAATATTCACCGTGTTTAGATTGGTGACAAAATGAGCTTATGATGTGTTTACCCACAAATGTATTTTATTATTATTATTATAATAATATATATAATTTGTAACACCCCGTGATCCCGACGGCTACTAAGTTATTGATTGCATAATACATGACGTAAATCATGTTCAAGCATGTGCGTGCTCATGAAATGACGTTTTGGATATTTGACAAATCTTTACAAATTCCGATACGAAATTCACTCTATGTTCTATTCCTGATATCCCTTAGTATATAAAGCATAACTATTTATAAAATCTTCGATTCTTATGAATTCTATATCAGCAGAAAGCTAAGACGAAGATCTACAACGTTGATGTTGGATATATTTCCAAATTATGAGCAGAACTAGGTCGACTTTGGTCATATATCTAGGATATTTGCACAGTGATGTGAATGACGAGTAAAAAGGGAATTAACATTTTGATCCATGAGCCAATTACCCTTCTCAATTAGGCCCAATAGCTATAAATATCTACTAAGTCCCTAGACTCCTCTAGAAAGACCCAAACAAATCAAGATGAGAAATAAAAGCCATTATCCCCTAGTATAAATAAGGGTCACTGTTCATTCATCTAAAAGAATAGGGAAAAAGGGAGAAAACGTGAGGGAGAGAAGAAATAAGAAAGAAGAAGGGAGAAAGAAGGGAGTGAGAGAATTACAATCTTACAAAAAGCTTGAAATAATAATGGAGGGAAATCCAACACAAACTAAGATTAGAAAGAAGAAGGAAAGGCTTATTGATTCTAATGGAAAAGATGAAGCATGATTCAAGGTAAGGAATCTTAACCCAAATTTGAGTTTTTGAGTTTTGATTAGATAATGTTATGCTAGTGTTGTTGGCATGTTAGTGATTGCATCAAGTGAATAAGGAACTAGGAAATTGATTGGATTAAGAGATGGCTAAGTTTAATAAAATACTAGATATTAAGTTAAATTAAGATTTATGAGATTAATTGGTTTGTTTGATGATGGTATATTGGTGTAGAATATATGAATGTTGAAGTTTAAAGAGTTACTTGTGTATGGGTTGCAGTGTGAGAGTGTTGAGGATTGCTTTGCGTATAATCATAAAAAGGTTGATCTATAGCCCTGAAATGGGGGAGCGTCGCGATGCCAAATAGCTTGTGTTGCGACGTATGACAAGGAGGAGCTCTCTATTTTGATTATGTCTATGTGGGCGTCGAGACACTCAACAATCGGCATCGCGACATGGAGCAAGAAGACGCTCCCTGACTCGAGTCGGTAATGAGGAAGACTCAGATTGATCGATCTTATGGAAGAATCAGGTCGGTGGTGTGGAAGACTCAGGTCCTTGGGTCATGTGGAAGACTCGGGTCAGCCGTGAGAAAGACTCAGGTCAGACGATCTTAAAGAAGACTCGAGTCGGTGGTATGGAAGACTCGGGATGATGGTGAGGAAACCTTAGGTTGGCTGTGTGAAGCCTTGGGTCGGTTGTGTAGAAGTCGCGACTGTAGGACACAGAAACTGACGACGCATGCTGTTCTAGGCTCGCGGCCTAGTTGGGAGTACGGAGTAGCCCGTGTTCGACGCACAATGAAGTCGCCACCCGGTGTGAACCGAGAAAATGATTTAAGGCCGCACTCACCCCTCGCAAGGGAAGACCTCAAACCGTTGGGTTCAGAATGGTCCTTTACTTATTTCACTTGTAATGAAATGATTTGTGCAATAATTTAATTGAATCTACGCAACATACATTTCCAAGTGTATTCTACTTCTAAGTTCACGTGCATGAAAATAAGGCTTATATCTAAACTTACATATAACCTATATCTAAGTTTGCATGCATAAAGGTAAATTGAAACAACAGTAAACATATAATTTCACAAACGCACTATATTGATAGACATGGAAGCGCAAACAAATAATAATTATACAAGCATGCATATTAAAGAGAGGCAATTAAGTACATAATGTAAAGAGATAACTAAAGAGGCAATTATGTTCATAAAGTAAAGAGATAACTAAAGAGGCAATTAAGCGTTAAAATAAACGTGCCATGATGCGATGTAAAAGAAGATAGACAATAAAGATGAAAGAAACGAGATGCGATATATGCCCACATCTATATAGGACTTCAAGTGTTCGATTAAACATATCTCACGTTCAATCGAACGTACTTTGTCCGGCGCGGTAAAACGTTGTGGCGAAGGTAGCCCTTAGGCTTTCTATCCCTCAAAATGGAGGACCTTTAATCCAACTTGATTTGCCCATGCGCAATGCAATATGATGCATGATTATGCAAGGAGATTTCATATATAAAACAAATAACATAATAATAAAAGGCGCGGCAAAGTATTGTCGTAAATGTAGCCTTTTAGACTTTTCTTTTCTCAAGTAGAGAACCTTTAAACCAACATACTAAGCCCATGCGCATCACATTACAATGCATATAAAATAAAGACAACAATATAGGACTTCGCATGCTCAATTAAAAAAATGACCAAACACACTTCGTCCGGCGCGGAAAAACTTCGTGGCAAAGGTAGCCCTTAGGCTTTTCTTAATCCCTCAAAATGGAGGACCTTTAATCCAACTTGATTTGCCCATGCGCATTACATCACAATGCATAGAAAGGAAAGACAACAATATAGGACTTCACATGCTCAATTAAACAAATGAGCAAACACACTTCGTCCGGCGCGGCAAAACTTCATGGTAAAGGTAGCCCTTAGGCTTTTCTTAATCCCTCAAAATGGAGGACCTTTAATCCAACTTGATTTACCCATGCGCATTACATCACAATGCATAGAAAGTAAAGACAACAATATATGACTTCGTATATTCGATTAAACATATCTCACATTCAATCAAACACATTTTGTCCAGCGCGGCAAAGTATCGTCGTAAAGGTAGCCTTTTGGACTTTTCTTCCCTCAAATAGAGAACCTTTAGACCAACATACTAAGCCCATGCACATTATATCATCAATACACAAACAAATAATTATACGGAAATTAAATGGCAGAATATAAAATGCGGATAATAAACAAACCAGATAAAATAAAGAGAAATATGTGCTGTTTGCTCAAGTGGTATGTGGAGTTGTATCCCAAGTACAGACCACACTACCGTCCATTCAGATTCGGCTACGGAATTTACGACTGGGTTTCCATCCTATATACCACAAGAGACGACACATTTTTCATTCATTCAAGGGCCACAACACACATTAATCAACGACTCTCATGCGAAGAAAATTCAATAAATAATTAAAATATGAATAAGGATAAATAAGAAAGGTGCCCTCAGGTCTAACCTTTTATGTCGACTCATGGAAGCGCGTTACAAGGCCGTCAGAAGGGATAACACTCCGCAACTCTTCTGGTTCGTTGGTTCCCATCTTTCCTCACTATTTCACTGTTCGGGCTACTGTTTTCACTCAGTTTTGCTACTGTTTGCGCTGTATTTTCTGGTCACTATTTTTGGTGTATTAAGGGACTGTTTTGCGGTTTCTAAAGGGATTAGGGCTGCTGTTTTGTGTGGTAATTTAAGGGTTTTAAAGTCCAATTTTGGCTACTATTTTCGGTGATTTAGGCTACTGTTTCAGGGTATTTGGGGGGGGGGGGGGGGGGGGGGGTGATTTTTCAGTGAATGCAGTGCAATTTCGGGGGGGTAAGTTTCGGTCACTGCAGGGGCTATTTCAGGGGGTGTTTTGGGACAGTGTATTCGGTAGTCATGTGGGTTGTTTTAGGTTATGATTTAAGGGTGCAGTCTGCGGTGAGGCAGTTTTAAGGGGCTTTGTGCGGCATTTGAGGGCTGTCTTGTTTGATGTTTTAGCGTGGACTGTAAGGCTGTTTTGGAGGGGATACGGTGGTGTGTTTTAAGGCAGTTTATTCGGTCATTGCAGGGCTGTTTAGGGGTGGTTTTGGTGAGGTTCTTTGGTTGTTCGGGGGAGTGTTTCAGTGATGGTTTATGCGACTGTTGGCGTCTCTAGAGGGCGTTGAAGGCATGCAGTTTATGAGCGTGAAGTGATTACGTGAGTTGGAGTGTGCCGGTCTGTGAAGGGTACATTAGTGTGGCTTTATCAGTGCGTGTTTGATGGCGCGATGGAGTAGTTAACGTGGCTGTGCATTGATGGGTGGGCTGGCAGTGTCTGTGTGTCTTTGTGGCATGGCCGAGAGTGAGGCAAGGTTAGGGGCGTGAGTGGCGTGGACATGGGGTTTGTTACGTGGTTATGTGGTCAGGAAGTGAGTGTCGAGAAGATGGTTTTTAAGGGGTTGTTGTGCATGCAGTAGGGTTTGTTTTGTTAAGGGTTGAGAGAGAGAAACGTGAATTAAGGTTTTCTTTTTTTGTGTGTTAAATGCCGTGTATGTGAGAGCCAAGGGAGTCAATGAGGTTTTTTGTTATTTTTATAGTGACAAGCTAGGGTTAGGGTTGTGCATGAGATTTTAAAATAAGGAAACAAAATCAATTAAATTAGGGATGGATTTAATTAGTAAAAAAAAGGAAAGGAAAATTGTATTTTTGGTGGGTAATATATTAAATTTGGTGAGTGAATTATTTAATTTAGGAAGAGATTTGCTTAAATTAGGAATTTAATTTAATTGGATTTTAATTGGATTTAATTTAATTTAATTTAATTTCAATTTAATTGGTTTTAATTTAATTTAATTTAATTTGTGTTTTAAGTATGTTTTAATTATTTCTTGGATTGGGCTTGGGTGAGATGGGCTTGGTGTGTGTCTTAGTGATGTGTGGGCTTGGTGTGTGGTTTGTGGGGATTTGGGCCAAGGGTATGTTTTAAAACGGAAGTCCAACAAGCAAACCTGAAGCATAAACAAACGAATTAATTCCAACAATACGTCAATTCTTGACTCTTCCCTTCCGACGTCCATTTCCCGTGACTTCCGCAAATTAAGAGGTAGTGTCTCCATATGAGACTCATCATCGGGACTTACATGCAAAAATGCAGTGCCTACAGTCGCCCCCACTTTGATGGGACTTGTGTAGTGTGTGACAATGACAATCCTATCAAAGTTATGCATACATTTTTACTTACCTGGCTCGCCAGCTGTTGCTTAACTTACTTATTATCCTGAGATGCTTTGACCTTTGGACTTTGTTCCCGAACTACGTAGAGAGAGGGCTTTATTCCCGAGCTATTTTGAAAGTGGGCTTTATTCCTCTAGGCTTTTTTCCCAAACTGTGTAAAGATAGGGCTTTCTTTCTCTGGGCCTTGTTCCCGAATTGTGTTAACATAGGGCTTTATTCCCGAACTGTGTTAAGATAGAGCTTTATTCCCCTGGGCCTTGTTCCCGAACTGTGTTAAGATAGGGCTTTATTCCCATGGGCTTTGTTCCCGAACTGTGTTAAGATAGGGCTTTATTCCCGAACTGTGTTAAGATAGGGCTTTATTCCCGAGCTATTTTGAAAGTGGGCTTTATTCCCCTAGGCTTTGTTCCCGAACTGTGTGTTAAGATAAGGCTTTATTCCACTGGGCTATATTCCCGAGCTGTTTTGAAAGTGGGCTTTATTCCCCTAGGCTTTGTTCCTGAACTGTGTTAAGATAGGGCTTTATTCTCCTGGGCTTTATTCCCGAGCTATTTTGAAAGTGGGCTTTATTCCCCTAGGTTTTGTTCCCGAACTGTGTTAATATAAGGCTTTATTCCCCTAGGCTATATTCCCGAGCTGTTTTGAATGTGGGCTTTATTCCTTGACTGTGTTGACTGTGGGCTTTGTTCCCGAACTGTATTGAATGTGGGCTTTATTCCCGAACTGTACTGAATATGATAGCTTTATTCCTTGACTGTATACTGATGTGGGCCTCGCCCCTAGGCTGATACTTATGTGGGCCTCATCCCCAAAATGATACTGATGTGGGCCTCGCCCCCAAACTGATGCTGATGTGGGCCCCGCCCCCAGACTGACACTGATGTGGGCCTCGCCTCCAATTTGATATTGATGTGGGCCTCGCCCCTAAACTGATACTAATGTGGGGCCTCGCCCCCAAACTGGTACTGATGTGGGCCTCGCCCCCTCAAACTGATACTGATACTAATGTTACATATAAACATGCTGTATTGCCTCTCACAAGATAATCCTGATAGTTAAGCATATTTTTGTCCTCAACGAATGCTTCGTGTCAAAACCAGAGAATCTTCAAAGTACTTGATACATCTTTTGCAGCTTCATCCTTAAGTAAGCCAACTCGATGATTTTCTCTGAGGATCGGACCGGTGGGTCTAACCAACCTAGATTTATTGATCACATTCTGTGATTACTTCGTCATACTCAACATGATATGGTCTTTTCCTTTTCTTTTTCTTTCATCTCTTTCTTTTCATTCTTTTTTCTTTCTTTTTTCTTTTTCTTCTTTTTTTTTTAATTTTTTTCTTTTTCTTTGACACACCTACCCTTTAAGGTAGAATTTATCCTCAGGGTGGTTCTAATACTCGCCTACGGGTAGCTTCACACTTATCGGTTATAGGCGGTTTTTTTTTTTTTTTTTTTTTTTTTTTTTTCAGAGACTTTCTTTGTTTCCAACCATATCATATATCGTAGCATAAGTAAACCAGGGTGGACATCCAGGCAAACAGTCATTCACTGATCCACCATCTCTTCAACTAGTCATCTTACCAACTACTCAGGCTTCTACTGTTGAGATACTGTAATCAAGTGCTCGCGAGTCTAGCCGAGATCAATCCATTCAGAATACCGGATGAGAGCACATCTCACACTTATCGTTTCTAAGGTTTCTCCCTACAACAAACAATGTCATCACCGGACATATGTCTAACCATCAAAGACTTTTTTTTTTTTTTTTTTTTTACACTCACTCCATTCACGAAAATCCTCTTTTCCATCACTGAAAATGTGGGCTTCGCCCCCTGGGGTCCATCCCAAAAACTCATACTGATATGGGCCTCAACCCTGGGATTCCTACCCAAAAACTGATATTGTGCTGTCGCTGCTTCTGATTGGCGTGTCTTTGCCGCTTTCTTTCTTTCTTCTTTAAAAAATATGTTACATGAATGCATGCATGCATGAATGAGTTTCCTATCCCGTTGGGTTAGGTCTTCCGCCAATTCCCTTGATGACCATTCTTCTCTTCCTTAGGCAAAGTACTGCTTCAATCTATCCACATTGATCGGCTCGGTGAACTCATTCCCTTCCAAGTCTGACAGTCTCACTGCCCCATTTCCCAATTTCTGAATGGCTATCCTGTCTTTTCTGCTTGCTCCTTCCGAGGATTCCCCATGTTCTAAACATCGCTGAGTATCACAGTGCCAGGGTTGAATGCTTTTGTCAAATATACTCATGTTGCAGGTTGAAAAGAAGAGACTCAGGCAAGTAAGCAAAATGAACGTCTTTATTATCATTAAGAAAAGGTTCGAACAAATAGACAGAATCAATGTCTTTATTAAAAATGCAAGATCAAATAAACTATTAGCAACAACTTCATCATTTGCAGCATTGCCTTCTTCCTCGACCTATAGTTCTTCACTACTGCCATCTCCTATCCCCATGTAAGAAGCTCGGTGGTTGAGAGTTTGGAGGACAAAGGTTTCGGGTAGGCCGAAGTTGATCATGTAGGTGGGTGGTGGAACAGAGTGGTAGTTTGGTAGATGATTTCTGTGTGTGTTGGGTTGTTCTCTTTCTGGGTCAGGTATTTTATGGGAGTCAATGAGGTTTTGGACCTCATGCCTAAGGCATGTACATTTGTCGGTGTCATGGCATTTTTATTGATGGAAGTAACAGTACTGGTTTAGGTTGAGGTACGGTGGCACAGGGTTCGAAAATGGCCTAGGTTCCAAATGTTTTAGAAGTCCTTGCATCTTAAACTTTTCAAATACCTTTGACAAAGGTCTACCAAGATTGGAGAGTCGCCTGTTCCTGACGGTAACGACCTCGGCAGTAGCGGGCTTGGTCTCAGAAGGCTCCCCAAAAGTCCTTCTATTCTGGCCATAAAAGTTTTTGTTCTCATCTTCTTCATCTTCAATGTCCATGACAGTTTCCCTCAACTGTCGAAAATCAGCAATTATCGAAGTCATCATCCTCAGCTTACCATAAATAGACGGCTTGGTGCCCTTGATAATCATTTTGATCTGGTCCTTCTCCGAAGGCCGAGTCTGCATCTTCAGAAGCTGGCTCCTCTAGCGGTCCACATATTCCTTGAAGCTTTCCTTCGGCTTCTGCTTGATATTCTCCAAGTCACGGAGTGACAAGTCAATCTCCGAGTCCGTGACATACTGTTTCAGAAAGGCTTCTGCCAGTTCCCTCCAATCTTCCTTAACCTTTCTTTCAAGGCTATGTTACCACACTACGGGTGCCCCCTCAAGCGACATCCCAAATATCTTCTGAACTTGGCACTGCGACAGGCCTACAGAACTCATCACATAAACATATTGTCGTAGATGGACCTTCGGATCCCCGTTCCCATTGAATTTAGTTATGTCCGACATTTTCAACTGAGCCGACAGCTGCTCCTCAAAAGTCATTGCCTCATAGTCCAATAAATCCTCGTGCTTACCCTTCAGCTTACGGGTCACCGACTCCATCTGATCCCGGAGTTTCTGTAATTCAGCCTGAGACCCGACTATTCTTCCTGTGGCATATTCAGCCATGTCATCATCAAAAGTGGGGATGTCATCCCCCGACCTGTTCGGAGGCTCCTCGCGCCTCATATTCTCAGAGTTTCCCCCAGCACGGGGCATAGCCATATTAACCATAGCAGCGGTCAAAGCTTGCAATTGTTCGGTGACCTTGGTGAGACCATTCTCCAGCTGATTCATGCGATATACCTCATTTTCTGATTCATTCATATTTGCTGACGGCCTTTTGATGAGTCTCCCTTCTTCCCTAACCCAATGTGTATCTATGATGGCTTTCAAGACAAATGGGTTAACATGATGCGTGTATGCATGAGATGCATGAGATGCGTGTGATGTATAGAATGTATAGGTCGGCCCATTATCATTTTAAAACATTTAACCACACCATTGCGCGGTGCAAACTTATCCCAGTTGAAAAGGCCCAACAAGTTTACACTTTGCGATAACATGGCTAAACGACTTCAAATGATGAGAGGCCCAAACATAAAATGGCCCATCGATATTTTAGAAACTTTTGGCCCAATTGTCAAAGGACACGAACTCGTCCCAGTTTAAATGGCCCATCAAGCTCACATCTCTTGACAAGAAGTCCAACTGGATCCAAATGATGATGGTCCAAAACATAAACATAAGGAAATAATTTGTACAAAGTGGCCCATCGGCATTTCAGAAACTTTTGGCCCAATTGTCATAGGATACGAACTCGTCCCAGTTTAAATGGCCCAACAAGTTCGCATTTCTGACAAGAAGTCCAACTGAATCCAAATGACGATGGTCCTTAAACACAAGCATAAGTAAATAATTTCTACTAGTTCTATGACTAAGGTTCACATGTGGGTTTACGGGAGTGCGGACAAAGGCTCTCGCTGGCGAAGGATTGCCCATAACTAGGTCTCCCCACTCAAGGGTCCGAGCGACCAAGTGAGCGCACTTTTTTTATACACTAAGGTACGTGCCAACGAGTTATGGTGTGTGACTGACTGTCAAATGGATTTCCCGTTATAGATTCCCTAGAGGGAGGGCAGAGCGAACTCTCTTAAAAACCCAAGCCCATTAGGCTCTTATCGCTTGGTGACAGGAATAAACAATGAGTCCTCAAAATTAGTCCATCACATCAAGCTACAAGTAAATGAATATCTAGGTGCCTTCACAGCTTTTCCTTATAGAAAGGTAGTGAGTGAAGGAAGACACCAAACCATCACCTAGCCTTAATAATGGCTTTAATTAAACCCCCTCAACCCACAGTAGACACGGTTAACTTAAAGCACAAATCACAAACATTACAAGACATTATTTCGGGGCTGATTCTCTATCCTAGTGGAGTCGCCAGACTGTAGGACACAGAAACTGACGACGCATGCTGTTATAGGCTCGCGGCCTAGTTGGGAGTACGGAGTAGCCCGCAGGGGACTAAACCAGAGAATAATAGAGTCGCCACCCGGGGTGAACCGGGAAAATGATTTAACGCCGCACTCACCCCTCGCAAGGGAAGACCTAAAACCATTGGGTTCGGAATGGTCCATTACTTATGTCACTTGCAATGAAATGATTTGTTCAATAATTTAATGGAATATACGCAACATACATTTCCAAGTGTATTCTACTTCTAAGTTCACGTGCATGAAAATAAGGCTTATATCAAAACTTACATATAACCTATATCTAAGTTTGCATGCATAAAGGTAAATTGAAACAACAGCAAACATATAATTTCACAAACGTATTATATTGATAGACATGGAAGTGCAGACAAACAATAATTATACAAGCATGCATATTAAAGAGAGGCAATTAAGTACATAATGTAAAGAGATAACTAAAGAGGCAATTAAGTGCATAATGTAAAGAGATAACTAAAGAGGCAATTAAGCGTTAAAATAAACGTGCCATGATGCGATGCAAAAGAAGATAGACAATAAAGATGAAAGAAACGAGATGCGATATATGCCCACATCTATATAGGACTTCAAGTGTCCGATTAAACATATCTCACGTTCAATCGAATGTACTTTTTCCGGCGCGGCAAAACGTTGTGACAAAGATAGCCCTTAGGCTTTCTATCCCTCAAAATGGAGGACCTTTAATCCAACTTGATTTTCCCATGCGCAATACAATATGATGCATGAATATGTAAGGGGATGTCATATATAAAACAAATAACAGAATAATAAAAGGCGCAACAAAGTATTGCCGTAAAGGTAGCATTTTAGACTTTTCTTTTCTCAAATAGAGAACCTTTAAACCAACATACGAAGCCAATGCGCATCACATTACAATGCATATAAAATAAAGACAACAATATAGGACTTCGCATGCTCAATTAAACACATGACCAAACACACTTCGTCCGGCGCGGCAAAACTTCGTGGCAAAGGTAGCCCTTAGGCTTTTCTTAATCCCTCAAAATGGAGGACCTTTAATCCAACTTGATTTGCCCATGCGCATTACATCACAATGCATAGAAAGTAAAGACAACAATATAGGACTTCGTATATTCGATTAACATATCTCACATTCAATCAAACACACTTTGTCCGGCGTGGTAAATTATTGTCGTAAAGGTAGCCTTTGGACTTTTCTTCCCTCAAATAGAGAACCTTTAGACCAACATACTAAGCCCATGCGCATTATATCATCAATACACAAACAAATAATCGTACGGAAATTAAATGGCGGAATATAAAATGCGGATAATAAACAAACAAGATAAAATAAAGTGAAATATGTGTCGTTTGCTCAAGTGGTTCGTGGAGTTGTATCCCAAGTACAGACCGCACTACCGTCCATTCGGATTCAGCTACGGAATTTACGTCAGGGTTTCCATCCTATATACCACAAGAGACCACACATTTTCCATTCATTCAAGGGCCACAACACACATTAATCAGCGACTCTCATGCGAAGAAAATTCAATAAATAATTAAAATATGAATAAGGATAAATAAGAAAGGTGCCCTCAGGTCTAACCTTTTATGTTGACTCTTGGAAGCGCGTTACAAGGCCATCGGAAGTGCTAACACTCCTCAACTCTTCTGGTTTGCTGGTTCACGTCTTTCCTCGCTGTTGCACTGCTTGGGCTACTGTTTTCACTCAGTTTCACTGTTGTTTTTGTTGTATTTTCTGGTCACTGTTTTTGGTGTATTAAGGGACTGTTTTACGATTTCTAAAGGGATTAGCGCTCCTGTTTTGTGCGGTAATTTAAGGGTTTTAAAGTGCAGTTTTTGGCTACTGTTTTTGGTGATTTAGGCTACTGTTTCAGGGCATTTGGGGGTGATTTTTTGGTGAATACAGTGCAGTTTCAGGGGGTAAGTTTCGGTCACTGCAGGTGCTGTTTCAGAGGGTAAGTTTCGGTCTCTGTAAGGGCTGTTTCAGAGGTAACGTTCGGGAACTGCAAGAGGTGTTTTGGGACAGTGTATTCGGTAGTCCTGAGGGTTGTTTTAGGTTGTGATTTAAGGGTGCAGTCTGCGGTGGATGTGAGGCAGTTTTGAGGGGCTTTGTGCGGCAGTTCAGGGCTGTCTTGCTTGATGTTTTAGTGTGGACTGTAGGGCTGTTTTGGAGGGGATACGATGGTGTGTTTTAAGTTAGTTTATTCGGTCATTGCAGGGCTGTTTAGAGGTGGTTTCGGTGAGGTTCTTTGGTTGTTCAAGGGAGTGTTTCAGTGATGGTTTATGCGGCTGTTGGCGTCTCTAGAGGGCATTGAAGGCATGAAGTTTATGAGCGTGAAGTGATTACGTGAGTTGGAGTGTGCCGGTTTGTGAAAGGTACGTTAGTGTGGCTTTATGAGTGCGTGTCTGATGGTGTGATGGAGTAGTTAACGTGGCTGTGCATTGACGGGTGGGCTGGCAGTGTCCGTGTGTCTTTATGGGATGGCCGAGAGTGAGGCAAGGTTAGGGGCGTGAGTGCCGTGGACATGAGGTTTGTTACGTGGTTATGTGGTCAGGGAAGTGAGTGCCGAGAAGATGGTTTTTGAGGGGTTGTTGTGCATGCAGTAGGGTTTGTTTTGTTAAGGGTTGAGAGAGAGAAACGTGAATTAGGGTTTTTCTTTTTTTGTGTGTTTAATGCCGTGTATGTGAGAGCCAAGGGAGTCAATGAGGTTTTATGTTATTTTTATAGTGACAAGCTAGGGTTAGGGTTGTGCATGAGATTTTAAAATAAGGAAACAAAATCAATTAAATTAGGGATGGATTTAATTAGTAAAAAAAAGGAAAGGAAAATTGTATTTTTGGTGGGTAATATATTAAATTTGGTGAGAGAATTATTTAATTTAGGAAGAGATTTGCTTAAATTAGGATTTAATTTAATTGGATTTAATTGGATTTAATTTAATTTAATTTAATTTAATTTCAATTTATTGGTTTTAATTTAATTTAATTTGTGTTTTAAGTATGTTTTAATTATTTCTTGGATTGGGCTTGGGTGAGATGGGCTTGGTGTGTGTCTTAGTGAGGTGTGGGCTTGGTGTGTGGTTTGTGGGCGTTTGGGCCAAGGGTATGTTTTAAAATGGAAGTCCAACAAGCAAACCCGAAGCATAAACAAACGAATTAATTCCAACAATATGTCAATTCTTGACTCTTCCCTTCCGACGTCTGTTTCCCGCGACTTCCGTAAATTAAGAGGTAGTGTCTCCATATGAGACTCATCATCGGGACTTACATGTAAAAATATAGTACCTACAACGACGCTCAGCACCTGGCGTCACGACGCATGACATGAGATGCTCTCTGCCTGAGTTTGCCAATATGGACATTGCGACACTCCCAGCCCGACGTCATGATGCGTAATCGACATATCATATCATTTTCAACTTAAGAGGTTAGAAACCACCCTAAGGATTTCGTATCATCTCATATACACGTATTATGACATATCGCAAACATAATACATCATGCGGTAATTATAGATTAATTGAATTGGGAAACTTAGTTTAGTTCTGAAGCGTGTTCCACAACTTATGTTCTAACCAAGTTTATCGATTATAGATCATCACAGGAACCAGAATCTTCTTCGATGAACGGAAGTAATGCCAGTCAGATTCCAAATCTGTGAGTGGACCTTTCTTTTTCAAAGTTGATTTTACTTAATTGTTTTGATATAAGACTTATTTTTCAGCACATAGGGCATTAGCCAAATCTATTTCTAGTTGTTTTATAAATAAGAATGTTTTGAGAAATGTTTTAGAAAGATTTGATTTAAGAACTATAGTCTTATGATATTTGGAGGCATGGGGGAAAACCCCATCTCAGTTGTAACTTGATACAGATACTGGAATTGATGGATATAAAATTGACAGATTCAGAGAACGTGTGCACACGTAGTTCAAGACTAGGGATGATAGATGCCTATAGATCTTAGATTTCAGGGCTAATGGGACGGCAAGACGTAACGCCCATAGACCTCAGATTCAGAGTTAGGAGGGTAGCATAGATCCGTACCCCCACTCCAATTTAGTGGCTTGAGGGACGGTGAGACGTAACGCCCCAAGACCATTAGTTTAGGCATATGGGAGGACGGCGAGATGTAACGCCCTCATACGTTAGGTTTTTCAGATTAGGCGTATGGGGGACGACGAGACGTAACACCCTCATATGTCAAGTTTTTCAGAGATAGGATTTTCAGAGATATGTTTTCAGATACAATAGCTTTATGAAAAGCTTTCGAAAGAAATAGTTTTATGAAATAAACTAGTTTTCAGATTCAAAAATGGATTTCAGGAAAGAATGTTTTCTTAATGATGATTTCGATTTCAGAAACAAATAAATATTTTGTTAAGTATTTCAGTTTTCATTTTTAAACTGTCTACTCACTAGGTCGTTCAAACGATCTAACCCCCACTCCCAGGGTTTTTATTTTATAGGTATACCCGGAGGGCGAGCTCGGGAGGATGGATATTGGGGGCAGTCAATAGGGTGTATGGTCCACCAGGTTGAATATAGAAGTCCAGTACAGTCATAGTCAAAATAAATTTGCATGTCAATCATTGGTATTATAGAAGTTTCATATATAGTTATGAGTTTGAAAGATTGTATATTATATTGTTGAGTTGGGCAATGGCCCCATAGATGAGTTTATATTTGAGATTATATTAGTAGTAGTCAGAGAGTAAGAAACTCAGGGGGATAGGTCGAAATATTCCCTGCCTGTAACATCTCCAGGAGAGGGATGTTACAAAGATGGTATCAGAGTATGGTCTAGGCAGTCAGTGACTATAGTTGGTAGAGTGTTGGTCTTGTATATGTAGTATGCCTGGGGTACTAGTATACGAGGCACCACTTTTTCAGTATCCAATCCTCGAGTACGTCCTCAAGCCTTATAGACGGGTTAGTAAGAATTCCCAAGCTAATTGAATATTCTTCCTTATGAAAGCAACCATACTCTTTGTCCAAGTTGAGAATCCTTTTGTATTATCCTGAATTATTACAAGAAGTTCAAAACAAGTTATGAGAACAGATAGTAAATCTCTAACAATATCCACTGATCGGTGAAATCACTCACGTAACGCAAGCACACGTATCGCTCAAGTAGTATAAAATATATCGATCCCACGAGGACTTAATACCTTAGCTATTAATTTATGACGTTAAATGTTTACGAGTATCTAATAGATTGATTATTGATTGGACGGTGATTTTTGTCTGAAAATAAGTAAATAAAACAGTGCGAATGTAAATTAAAGGAAAATTCAATATTATAAAACTATCTAGGGTTGTGAACCATTCCAATATCTTTTAAAGATGAAGTGGTTATCTCATGTTTATGCAATATATTGGTTTATTAACCTGGAACATGAAATTATGCAAAAGCCTCTTCCGATGGTCAGATGCAAATACCCAGTGTAACCCAATTAATCATATTCCTATGTTAACCAAGTTATCTGAATTCATTAAGATTAAGTTCCAATTATGGCTACCCCCGCCTGACAGGTATATTCCTATCATGTAAGGAAATCTATAAAGGGTTATATATCTTTAAGTGAGATCGTGAGCTATTGAGTCTACGTCTCAGGAGTGGAAATTCTTTACACAGCTATCTCATACCAATTTCACATGATTAGTCAAATTAAAAACACAAAATATTTTTTATTTTCTTAAATTTTTTAATTTTTTTGAATTTATTTTGAAAAAAATAACGGTTTGATTGACATCTATGCGTCAGGGACAAGCTTCCCATCCAATTTTCTTATAAATTGGCAAACATGGACTTTTAGAGTCAGATTCCCGAGACTTAATTGTTGTCATTCTTTTCGAAACTGTGTATATAATATGTGAATTGTGTGATGCACATATCCACTGGGATACGTCTCAAGAGTTAATGATATGTCATCCAAAGACACCTTACTTAAGCCATCTCTAATGAATGTAATTTTATCTTCAAGGTTATCAGACACCATTAATAAAGAACAACAACGAGTATTACATGTAATGTATGCACATTTATAGCAAACACCCATTCTTTTAACTCTTCTTTTCTTAGCATAGGTGCTTTTTCCTAAACCAGGCAAATATAAAATAAAAGAATCAGAGGACTCACCTGCCAATCGAACCCGTGCTTCAATTAACCAACAAATGTCATTAGGAATACCATTGATTATTAGAAGTCTCATCCGTTCCATGCGAGCTTTGAAGACTTTCATCAGAGAGTTTTGAGGGAGAGAAGGAAATTGCTTGTGAAGATTTATGAGAACGTCTTCCATCCTGAAATGTGACTTTACCTACAAAAATTAAACACACAAAAATAAAACACACCAAATCTTAATATATACACAAATTGCATGGGTTGCCTCCCTACTAGCGCTAATTTAACATCGTCAGCTAGACATGACTGCCCAAACATTAGGCTAGATCTGAAAGTGTGACACTTTCTTTTTATCGCTCGAATGATTATCTTCAGTAGTGCTTGACATGCTTGCTTTTAACTTTGAAGGTTTTATTGGAGTTGGGATCATGTAACTCAACGGCTCTATCTAGTAAAACTTGGTGATTAAGAATGGACCTGACCACCGTGATTTTAACCTTCGAGAGAAAAATTTCAACCTTGATATGCTGAACAATACTCGCTGCCCCGGTTCCAGTTGTATGCGCACTAACTTCTCATCATGTCTATTCTTGGCCTTTTCTTTGTACAGTTTGGCATTCTCAAAAGGCTGTATGTGAAATTCCTCTAATTCGTTGAGTTGGTGGAACCGTTTCTCTTCAGTTGCTTACAGTTCAAGATTTAACTTGTTCAATATTGAGCACGTTTTATCTTCAAGCTCCACAGGTAGATGACATGCTTTAAGTTTTTCAGTGAGACTTTGCATTGCATCAGAGTTCTGGACGGTACCATCTATCACATAAAGTCTGAAACATTCCTCATTCTTTTCATCAGTCGGGAATTCCATTGCTTTGTAAACATTGGATTTTACTTCTTAGTCATGTACCCTCATGGTTAGTTCACCTTTTTGTACATCAATAATGGTTCGACCTGTAGCCAAGAATGGTCTCCGGAGGATGATGAGCATGTCTTCGTCTTCCTCCATGTCAAGGATAATAAAGTCTACTGGGAGAATGAGTTTTTCGACTTTGACAAGCACATCTTCAACTACACCTCTTGAAAATGTGAGAAATCTATCAGCAAGTTGCAGAGAGACTGAGGTGAGCATTGCTTCTCCAATTTGTAGTTTTCTGTAAATAGAAAAAGACATCAAGTTAACAGTAGCTCCTAAATCACATAAAGCCTTACCGAAGTTATATTCTCCTATGGTGCATGGAATGGTGAAACTGCCAGGATCTTTCAACTTTGGGGGAAGCTTCCTCTGAATGATTGCGCTGCGTTCTTCTGTCAATGCTACTATCTCGTAATCTCCCAATCTTCACTTTCGTGATAAAATATCTTTCATAAATTTGACATAGCTAGGCATTTTTTCCAACGCTTCCGCAAATGGAATGTTGATATGTGGATTTTTGAAGATCTATAAGAATCGAGCAAACTACTTGTCCAATTTATTTTTCTAGAGACATTGTGGAAAAGGTGGGGGTCGAGTGAATCTTTCTTGATCATTTGCTTTTGCCTCTTTTTCCTCCATCTGTTGATCTGATTTACTACTTTCTTTTGGAACTTCCTCAACAGTTGCCTTGACTCCTACATATTTATTGATTTCAGTACCACTTTTTAAAGTGATGACATGATATTGCTCATTTCCAATATTCATTGGATTTGGTTATGTGTTGCTAGGAAGGGTACCTTACGGTCTGTAACTCTGAGCATTGGCCAGTTATCCCACTTGATTTTCCAGGGCCTTTATAGAAGCATATTGGCTTTAAATTAATGTTGTTTGGGATTGAAACATAGCATCTTATGTTGCTTGTTGCTTTTTCTTCTGAGCCAGCAATTCTGTTATTCCTGGTTCTTTTTCATACTATTGGCCTTTGTTTTACTCTTGGAATCCTGGTGGTGGATTATTCATTTGGCCTGAATTGTTGTTCCATACGAAATTGAGATGATTCCTCCACTCTGGGTTGTAGGTATTGGAATATGGATTATTCCACTGTTTATTGAAATTGTTGACATAATTCACCGTCTCTTCATGTTGGTTTGCCTCTGGTGCTTCTCTATATGGTGAACTTATGGAACCATCGATATTTACAACTTGTGTGTGATTGGTGAAATCACACACGTAACGCAATTGCACATATCGCTCAAATAGTATAAAAATATCGATCCCACAAGGACTTGTAGGCATTGCATTTTCGTATGTGAAACCCGATGATGAGTCTCAGTTGGAGGCACTACCTTTTTAGCTAAGGATATTGCGGGACATGGAGGTCGGAAGGGGAAATTCAGAATAAGTTGTCATCAGATTCATGTCGCAAGTTCACTGTCTTCGTTAGTGCTGCGTTCGTTACTTCGTTCGAACGTAAACCAGATTGCGGGCGTTCGTGCAGCGTTCTAATGGGCGTTCGAACGGCGTCGGTATTTCTGGTTTTGCTGCTAGCCTCACACCCCAGCCCAATTAGCCCACCAAAGCCCATAAAACACAACCCAATTTAATTAATTAAACATTGAATTAAATAAAATATTTAAACCATTTACCAATTAAATAAACATAAAATATGATCATACCTAATAAAGATAAATCAAATATATTAACTTCCTAACCAAACAAAATCACATACTAAATTAAAAAGATGTCATACCTGATTAAAATCAATCATAACAAATTAAAGATATTGACTTCCTAATCTAAACAAATTTTGTCCCCCATCAAATCCCTTGTTTTCCTTGTCTAACACCAAATCATATCTCTCTTTAATGCCAAAATCCCTTCCTTATGAGACAAGGTGAAACCCTAGCCCTTCTCTATATAAACAACCCCTAACCAAGACATGCACCAGGAGCTCATACAGAGAACTCACACAAAAATCACAACACAAAAGAGCCTTAGCCACTAACGGCAATAGCAATAAGAAGAACACAAACAATTCCCTTCATCTCATCTACTCCATAACCGAAAATAGCACCCCCTAAACCTCTACCCATCACCGAAAATCTCCCCCATACAGCAGCCCTCCATCACCGAAAATATACCTCCAAATAGCAGCCCAAACACACCCCAAACAGCCCTGGAAACACGCCTGGACAGCAGCCCAAACCACTCCCAAAATAGTCCCTAAAATCCCTAAAAACAGTAACATAAACTGCACTTATAATCCTTGAAATAACCACACAAAATTACACTAAAAAACCACGAAAAACACTCGAAACAGTTCGTTGAAAAGTTAAAACAGGTGACCTGAACAGTGAGTAGCAAGGCAGAGACCGAACAGCAGCAGAACGGAGACCGAACAGCAGCAGAACGGAGACCGAACAGCAAGCAAAACAGCAAAACAGTGAGCTAGGATGCTAAACTAGTGAACCAGAGAAGTTGAGGAGCTGTACCCTTTCCGACGCCCGTGAAACGCAAGCCTGAAAGTTGGCAAAAATGTTAGACCTGAGGGTATTTTTCACACTTGTTTTTTGTTTTTTTTTTATTTGTATTATTTATTGAGTATTGCTTGCATGATTGTCATGTTGAAATGCATGTTGTGGCCCTTGAGTAGATAAATATGCATGAATTATGAGATGTTGTATGTTGTGGCTGTTGAATAAAATGAGAGATGTGTCAACTCTCGCGGTATATCGGATGGAAACCCGGACATAAATTTCATAGCCGATTCCGAATGGACGGTAGTATGATCTGTACTCGGGATACAACTCCACGTACCGCTTGAGTAAACGGCACCCTCTTTTGTTTTGTGTTGCTTTGGTTTATTTATTTTTCGTCACTTGAATTCTGCATGTTGCTTATTTATGTATGATTCAATCGAGAGCATGGGCTTAGTAAGTGGAATGAAAGATCCCCTATGGGGAGGGGTTAAAGCCCTTTACCACGATGCTTTTCCGCGCCTGTTGATGTGTGTTCGGTTGAATGCAAGATACGTTCAATCGGACATACTACGTTTGATATTATTACTTTTAATTCTTTATATGCATGATTCAATCGAGCGCATAGGCTTAGTAAGTGCAATGAAAGATCCCCTATGGGGAGGGGTTAAAGCCCTTTACCACGATGTTTTGCCGTGCCGGTTGATGTGTGTTCGGTTGAATGCAAGATACGTTCAATCGGGCATACTAAGTCTGATATTATTGTTTTTAATTCTTTGTTTGCATGATTCAATCGAGCGCATGGGCTTAGTAAGTGCAATGTAAGATCCCCAATGTGGAGGGGTTAAAGCCCTTTACCACAATGTTTTGCCGCGCCGGTTGATGTGTGTTCGGTTGAATGTAAGATCTGTTTAATCGGACATACTGAGCTTGACATGTTGTCTTTATTCTTTGTGTTGCATGTATCAGGTTTGGTTCCGTTCGAACACGTTCTCGAACGCTACACGAACGCGAACCTTCTGTTTACCGTTCGAACGCGTTCTCGAACGCTATGCGAACGCACACGCACTTTCTTAGTCTCATCATGCATCAGGTCTGGTTCCGTTCGAACGCGTTCTCGAATGCTATACGAACACGAACCTTCTGTTTACCATTCGAACGCATTTTCAAACACTACGCGAACACACACGTACTTTCTTAGTCTCATCATGCATCAGGTCTGGTTTCGTTCGAACGCTATACGGACGCGAACCTTCTGTTTACCGTTCGAACGCGTTCTCGAACGCTACGCGAACGCACACGCACTTTCTTAGTCTTATCATGCATCAGGTCTGGTTCCGTTCGAACGTGTTCTCGAATGCTATACGAACGCGAACCTTCAGTTTATCGTTGGAACGCGTTTTCAAATGCTACGCGAACGCGCACCCACTGAACTGAGTCCTTTTCATCAGATTTCATACATAGTTTTCCTAGTAGTTATCCCCACATGTATGAATACAATGTGTTTAATGTATTACAATTCATATACCTATGTCATGATAACATTTGAGTATTATTTCTTGTGGTATATCGGATGGAAACCCAGACATAAATTCCGTAGCCGATTCCGAATGGACGGTAGTACGGTCTGTACTTGGGATAAAATTCCACATACCACTTGAGAAGGTGCTCACATGTGTGCTTCTGTGGTTAGTATGTGTGCTTGTGTTTTCTTGAATATAATATGCCAGTGAAGTTGTATGTTTGTCGCTCCTTTGATGTACTTTCAAGCATGCAATCTTAAATATGAAATATATGTAAACTTAGGTGTAAGTTTTATTTTGTACATGTGAATTTAGAAGCATACTACTCTTGGAAATAAGTGATACTTAAGCCTGATTAAATTATTACATAAATCCTTTCATTACAAGTGGCATAAGTAAGGGACCATTCCGAACCCAACGGTTTGAGGTCTTCCCTTGCGAGGGGTGAGTGCAGCCTTAAATCTCATTTTCCCGGTTCACACCGGGTGGCGACTCCATTATTCTCCGGTTTAGTCCCCCATGGCTACTCCGTACTCCAGACCGGGCCGCGAGCCCGGGACAACATGTGTCGTCCAGTTTCTGTGTCCCACAGTCTGGCGACTCCACTGGGGATAGCGAATCGGCCCCGAATATTGTCTTGTAATGATTGGATTTATGTTTTAATTGACCGTGTCTATAGTGGATAAAATGGGGGTTTAATCAAAGGCATTTTAAGGCTAGGTAATGGTTTGGTGTCTTCCTTCATTCACTTCCTTTCTAGAAGGAAAAGCTGTGAAGGCACCTATATAGCCATCTACCCGTAGCCTATTGTGATGGACTAATTTGGAGGACTCGTTGTTTATTCCTGACACCAAGCGATAAGAGCCTAAGAGGCTTGGGTATTTAAGTGAGCCTCGCTCCACCTTCCCTCTGGGGAATCTACAACGGGAAATCCATTTGACAGTTCGTCACACACCATAGCTCATTGGCACGTACCTTAGTGTATAAAAAAGGGTGCGCTCACTTGGTCGCTCGAACCCTTGAATGGGGAGACCTAGTTGTGGGCCATCCTTCACCGGTTAGAGCCTTTGTCTATACTCCTACACATTGCATTCTCTTCGTGTTTGTTTTTGTTTTATGTTCGCAGGTTCGAAGAAAGGAGAAAGCGGCAGAAATGAGCCAAGCAGCGTCAGCGCAATTTCAGTTTTTGGGATGAGTCCCAAGGGGCGAGGCCCATATCAGCTGGGGGGCCCATATCATGTCGGCTCGAGGGCGAGGCCCATATCAGCTTGAGGGCGAGGCCCCCGTTGTCAGTTGTAGTTCCGGGTCGAGGCGCCCACTACATCATCAGTTCGAGGGCGAGGTCCCTATAGTCAGCGGTGTTGGGTCGAGGTGCCCCCGTTGTCAGTTGTAGTTTCGGGTCGAGGTGCCCAGGGTCGAGGTACCCACTACATCATCAGTTCGAGGGTGAGGTCCCTATAGTCAGTGGTGTTGGGTCGAGGTGCCCAGGGTCGAGGTTCCCCCGTTGTCAGTTGTAGTTCCGGGTCGAGGTGCCCAGGGGCGAGGTACCCACTACATCATCAGTTCGAGGGCGAGGTCCCAATTGTCAGCGGTATTGGGTCGAGGTGCCCAGGGTCGAGGTGCCCCCGTTATCGGTTGCAATTATTGGGATGCGTCCCAGGATCGAGGTCCGTTGCAGCACCAACTCAGCTCGAGGCAGCAGCCGAGCCAGGTAAGTGAAAATGCATTGCATAACTTTGATAGGATTGTTCAAAGTCACACACTGCACAAGTCCCATAAAAGTAGGGGCGACTGTAGGCATTGCATTTTCGCATGTGAAACCCGATGATGAGTCTCAGTTGGAGGCACTGCCTTTTTAGCTAAGGATATTGCGGGAAACGGAGGTCGGAAGGGGAAATTCAAAATAAGTACGTCATCAGATTCATGTCGCAAGTTTACTGTCTTCGTTAGTGCTGCGTTCGTTACTTCGTTCCAACGTAAAACAGATTGGGGGTGTTCGTGCAGCGTTCTAATGGGCGTTCGAACGGCGTCGGTATTTCTAGTTTTGCTGCTAGCCTCACACCCTAGCCCAATTAGCCCACCAAAGCCCATAAAACACATCCCAATTTAATTAAATTAAAAACATTGAATTAAATAAAATATTTAAACCATTTACCAATTAAATAAAACATAAAATATAATCATCACCCTAATAAAGATAAATCAAATATATTAACTTCCTAACCAAACAAAATCACATACTAAATTAAAAAGATGTCATACCTGATTAAAATCAATCATAACAAATAAAGATATTGACTTCCTAATCTAAACAAATTTTGTCCCCCATCAAATCCCTTGCTTTCCTTGTCTAACACCAAATCATATCTCTCTTTAATGCCAAAATCCCTTCCTTGTGAGATAAGGTGAAACCCTAGCCCTTCTCTATATAAACAACCCCTAACCAAGACATGCACCAGGAGCTCATACAGAGAACTCACAAAAAATCACAACACAAAAGAGCCTTAGCCACTCACGGCAATAGCAACAAGAAGAACACAAACAATTCCCTTCATCTCCTCAACTCCATAACCGAAAACAGCACCCCCCTAAACCTCTACCCATCACTAAAAATCTCCCCCATACAGCAGCCCTCCATCACCGAAAATATACCTCCAAACAGCAGCCCAAACACACCCCAAACAGCCCTTGAAACACGCCTGGACAGCAGCCCAAACCACTCCCAAAACAGTCCCTAAAATCCCTAAAAACAGTAACATAAACTGCACTTATAATCCTTGAAATAACCACACAAAATTACACTAAAAAACCACGAAAAACACTCGAAACAGTTCGTTGAAACATCAAAACAGGTGACCTGAACAGTGAGTATCAAAGCAGAGACCGAACAGCAGTAGAACGGAGACCGAACAGCAGCAGAACAGAGATCGAACAACAAGCAAAACAGTAAAACAGTGAGCTAGGACGCTAAACCAGTGAACCGGAGAAGTTGAGGAGCTGTACCCTTTCCGACGTCAGTGAAACGCAAGCCTGAAAGTTGGCAAAAAGGTTAGACCTGAGGGTATTTTTCACACTCGTTTTTTTGTTTTTTTTTATTTGTATTATTTATTGAGTATTGCTAGCATGATTGTCATGGTATTTTTCAGGCAAAAGGTCATTCATCAACCACCGATTATTTTAACTAGTCACTTTGTCAATTTCTTATTATCTAACTGTTACATAACTATTTTTTTAAGTGCATATGAGTCTGACCTAGATATTAGATTCAAAGTATAGGATAAAAGTGAAATAAGTATTTATCTTTTCCTACAACTTTTTACAAAGACAAACAAGCTCATAATTAGACTATATATTTTTTATTTTTTATTTTTTTTTATTTTTAAATAAAGCATGCAGAAATTAAAACACACAAAACACGGAAAACACACAACATACAGAGAATAAAAACATGCAGGAAAGACAAATTTTGATGGAGAAAACAAATAAACCTAAACAATCTCACCCCAAACCTAAATTTAGCATTGTCCCCAATGCGTTACAAAATAAAAGAAGGATAAAAGAACAATATTACCATGATTTCTTTTAGGGGCCATTTAACTTCTTTTTTTTTTGGCAAAATCGAGTCACATGACGAATAAATCCACTAGGACGCGTATCAAGAGTTGACTCCTTACTTCGTCGTCTCTACTTAATTGTGTTGGATAATATGACCCATAGCGTCACTATTTGCACAGATCATTGTGTTGTTGTAGCAAATTAACTATGTAATAAGGAAATTGCACTCTCATCGTTTGTGATTAGATCACCATAGATATATAATGAAGAGAGGTCCCTATGATTAGTTCCTGGATTGAGATGATATGAGACAGTATCAGTCCACGAAGGATTAATCATAAATATCCCTAGCCGTAGTATTATCGAGACTGGACATCGATAATGCGGAATAGGCTAGTATTGCACTTGTGCGCGTTGTGAGGGCACAACGGCATAGTTCTCATATATATAAGTATTGGATACTTGTGCAAGTGCGATAGGAGGTCGTGTTTCAACGATGGTACGGGAAACAGCTTCGCTCTGGATAGACCCTTCGGAATCCCATTGGTATTATGACTAGGTGTCTATGGGAGGCCGAAATCAAGGTAGGTGTGTATAGTCTTAACCTGAGACTTGCATCGCTAATACTTACGACAATCGGTAAACTTTGGTTTTGGTGGTGGGGGATCTTAACTGGTTCTGTGTTCACCTCTTCTGGGTTTATCAGAGAATCGTAGTGTATTGGATGTGATGTCAAGACGGAAGTGTCACTCCAGTCGTAATGGAGATGATGTCACGCAGGATACGGTATTAGTGCTCTTAAAGTGATGCGCATCCAATCGTGATATTATGGCCAGGTCATGAATATCCGATTATAGAGACTAGTTACCAGACATCCGATATGTGTTTCGGACGGGGCAGACACTTATCCAGCCCCAGCCCTAGCACGTGATTATCCGATACTGGGCCGATATGCACAATACATTAGTATACTACGCTTGATACAGATCTTAATATTCTTAAATGGATATGTCCGGAGAATTAGGTAGACTTGGTGCTTTGCTAGGAGTCGACCTTGTCTCGTAAATCGGTAGAACGTAGTACTTGGTACGTACGTGATTCGGATACTCCGACGACCGTATTTACTGCCAGATTATCCGGGGATCTCATGGGTCGCTTCCCGATAATCCACCGATGACGCACAACTCGCACTCTTGAATAATCTGGGATTATATAGAAGAGAGAGAAAATTAATCTAGGATTAATAACGGAGATATTTTATCTGGGATAAAATGTCGTCTAAAGAGAGAGAACGATTAATTCGGAATTAATCGATGTATTAATATATTCGATATATTAGACGAAATTAGATTTCGACGCGGAATTAAAATCAGATTTTAATTCGGGCAAACGAGTTAATTTAGAATTAATTCGTTAGCGACGTAAATAATAATTTCGGTAGCCGCAATTATTCGATTGAATTAACGTCGCGA
Organism: Zanthoxylum bungeanum; assembly: GCA_019454045.1. Taxonomy (NCBI): domain Eukaryota; kingdom Viridiplantae; phylum Streptophyta; class Magnoliopsida; order Sapindales; family Rutaceae; genus Zanthoxylum; species Zanthoxylum bungeanum. The sequence goes on from SKCR01026492.1 coordinate 176,290, forward strand.
CGTAAGCTCGGTATTTCGGAAATATCGAACCCGAACGCGTGAGTGCACGTGGGCCCACTTTCATTTGGAAACGTGTGGGGCCCACATGACACATGTCATGTTATGCATTAACTTTGACACATGTCATGTTATGCTTATTTGACACTCTAATGCTTTGCATGGAGATTGTGTGCATTGCACTCAATAGTAATGCATGGAAATGAAGTGTTTGACACTCTAAGCCTTTGCATGATTTGTGTCATAAGTTTATTATTTGTTTAATGAAATTATGGCATAAATATAAATTGATTTTGGTAACAAAAATTATTGTAATACATTACACATCTTCTCTCTCATTTCCTCTCTTCCTCTCACGAAAATGGACTGGTTTGGAACTGGTTTTGGGCGTGAGTTAAAGGGAAGCAAAGAGTGATTCTCATGGTGAGAAATCAAGTGCTAGCACACTACAAGTCTTGCGAAGGTGGTAGGGAGGTTCGACCATGAGACGGGATCCATCCGACGAAGCTAGGAGCTCCGTTTCTCATCTCAAATTTCTGTTTTTGGAGGCAGTGGACTGCATGCAGTGGAGCTCAAAGGCAGTGCGTTTTTTGGGCATCATTCGTCTCCAAATCGATCATAACCGATCAATGTGAGTATTCCGCTACCTCCGTTGATGTATTCACGCATGTTTTCATGTCTTGTTTGATCTTGGGACCTTAGATAATTTCCAACAAATTGACTTTTTAACTTCACGATTTTGTCATACTTTATTCCGTGATAACCCCATTTTAACTGGTTTGCTTTGCATTAAGTGCTCCGTCAATGTTTTTCCTTGCAAAAATAACACACGAAATTAAAAAATCTACAACATGTATACACAAAATATAAAAATTTAATTTAAATGAAAATAAAAATTTTGCATGGGTTGCCTCCTTACTAGAGCTAAATTTATCGTCTTCAGCCAGACGTTGCTGAAGTCCATCTGTCAAGGAGGTGTCAACGTGGTTTTGGATGTCTGATTAGAGACAATCCAATTAGCGTTGCTTTTGAAGGGTTTATTCCAACGATAAAGTGGCGAAAAGAATTATGTCTCATTCAGTGCTTGTTCCACCTTTTTAAACTTTGTCGCTCCACTGATTCCTGAAAAGAAAGAAATAAAATCAGGTGGTCTCGTATGGTGCTTGACTTTGAATGGGAGTTCCATTCTGTCAGCTTCTGGGCGGTGTCTTTGATTTATACTCCCCAACACAGTTATGTTTCTCCTGAATGCATGAGATCTTCAATAAGGTCAGACATTTGCTCCTCCATTTGTTTTGCTTCTTACTCCATATTTTCTTCACAAATATATTTTAGGATTTCTTTGTTCAGCTCTTCATCTGTCATCTGTGAAATGCATACTCCATATGTGTCAACCTGAGGATGTAAAGATTTGTATGATTGTAGATTTCTATCCTCTGTAGTTGGTATGAATGGTTCGGGTAGCTCTTCTTCAGATATCAGTGCAATGCATGCTCCAAGATCTTTATTTTGAGGATGCAGAGTTTCATCCTCACTTGTTGGTGTAGTTGGTACAAACAGCTCTGCTTCTTGTTCTTCATCAGAGTCTGATGAATAATAAAGATCAAATTGAGATTCTATTGGTTCGGGCTTCAGAACTGATACCTCAGATTCTTGATACTGCTAAGCCTCTTCCTCTGTTAAGGTGTCATCGTAAAATGCTTGGTACTGGAAGGCTTCAACAGTATCATTTGAATTTTCTCCGTGAAGTGTGAAGTTCTGATTTTCTATTAATTGTCTCGTTTGATCTATCATTCTTTGTAAGGATGTCGCGTTACTCTTAAACATTTCATCCATTGCATCCCACTTTTCATCTTGTTTCTTAAGCCAATCTTTGAGCATTTCAATCACCTGATCTTCCTCTGATGGTTCTGGTTCTTGATAAAGATCGTAGGAGGATGGTGGATAAGATAGAGAATACGATTCAATGAAATATAATGGTTTATCATACCTTGAAGGATTTTGATAGTTCTTCCACCCTGAATTGTAGAGGTATATGCATTGATCGCTCGGGTGGTTACCATCATATATTTCACATCTTCCCATTGTCTTCTGCAATGGTTGGGCAAATTTTGTGTTGAATGGGTCTAACATTTATGGATAGTTGTTGGGCTGGACAACAAGCCTCAGAAAACCAAATTGTTGCTCATTGATTTGAAGTGTATCATTTCTTTGTAAAGCTTGTAATTCTTCCATCGCCCAATAATGTTCCATTTTTAACCACCGGAAAAATAAAAGAAATAAATAAAAAATTACAGAGAAAAATAAAGAAAATTAGATACAAGTAAAATAGATAGTTACAAAATTAATAACTCAAGAAAAATAAGTCCCCAGCAACGGCGCCAAAAACTTGATCAGTGAAATAACACACGTAACGCAAGTGCATGTATCACTCAAGTAGTATAAAAATATCTATCCCACGAGGACTTAATTTCGATAGTTGTTATTAATTTTTGATACTATTTATTTACAGGTACCTAATTAAAGGAAGAAGAGAATGATTGGTGATTGGTTGGTTGAATGTGGATTTGCTAAATAAATAATTAATACGTAAAAGAAAATACTAAGGAAAATAAACAAAAGACACAAATATCTAGGGTTGTGATTACACACAATATTATTCTAATGATGAATTGATTCTTTTATATATGTGTAATAAATCAGTTTGCTAACATGGAACACGAAGATATGCAAAAGCCTCTTCTGATGGTCAGATGCAAACACCCAATATAACCCAATTAATCATATGTCTATGTTAACCAAGTTACCTGAATTCATTAATTTCAAGTTCCAATAATTGTTACCCCCGCACGACAGGTATATATCTATCCTGAAAGGAAATCTACCTAAGGGTCACCATGCCCCAATGTGAGATTGTGAGCTATTGAATCTGAGGCTAAAACCTAAAATCCATTTTCCAAGTTCATTTTAAGTTTACCACATCAATCTTATTGGTGATTAGGAAACAAGAAGCATTAAGCTTAAAATTCAATAAACAAACTAAAGCATTAAACATAATATAATTAAATCAATTATTAAGTATGTAAATATTGTGCTTCATCACTTCCTTAGAATAAAAATAAAATATTGGGGTTAGGGGATCCACCTTTTATATTTCAAATGTAGAAATCTCACTTTATTATAATATGAAAATTGTCAGTGTTACCCAATTAAGTCAAACCAGCCATAAAGACGGTGTTATTATTGTCCATAAACCAGGCATATAGGCGGTAATCATCTGTCACCTAAGACCAACCATATAGATGGTGTCACATTATGTCAAATAAATAAAAACAGCCATGTAGGCGATACAACATTAATCCATATTATTATATTACAATTTCCATATTATAAATTAAATGAGATTAATCTACCTTATCATATTAAAGGTTTCACCCTTTCCTCAGCAGAAATTAATTACTAAACATAAAATAAATTAAAAACACACAAACTATTATTACTACTAAAAATAACAATAAAAATACATTACAAAACTACTAAATTAAACACACAAGATACAATCCTTAATTCTTATTCGAGAAATCAAGGAAATTATGAAATTTACAAATGAAATGGCTTGGTATTTATAGGCAAAATTTTGCCTCCACCAATTTCTCCAAAAATTTCTCCACCAATTTCTCAACCAAACATAGCACCAAACATGGCTCAAAATATGGCACCAAATCCTCCAAGCATGTTTGGTGGAAGTTTGACAATTTTCATTTTTATTTTTGTTTTGTTTTAAAAATGACTTTAATAATTATATATAACACACTTTTAGATGTTTTATCAATTTCAGTCATGTAAATTTCAGAAATCGAAATTATTATGAACGTAAAAGTTGTAGATCATTGATTCTTCCTTAATTTGGAACTTGGATCACCTCAATCCAATATCAGAGTAGAAAGTTATGGCCAAAATACAAAAGTTATACAAAGTTGAAATTTCTGAAATTGTATTTCTTTAGAATGTCATTTCAAGTTTCCAACCTCTAAAATGCAAATGTCAAGTCCAATTTTTTCCCTTATTTGTTCCATATTTAATCCTGATTGATTCCATAGAGTCCCGATTTTATTTTATCTGTAAAATAAACTAAAACATATCAAAATGTTCATAAAACTTGAGAAACTATACAAAATATTAAGTAAAAAATGTGGTAAATATTGATATATTTCCCGCTTATCAGCGTGCTAAGTGTTTCCAGGCTTTTGCACATCTGCTCCAACTTGGCATTCATTGCTATGTTGGCTCTGACTTCATGGATTCCTGCTATTCGTTGAATCATGCTTCTTTCTGTTGGCCACAAAGAATTGTTGTTGGCTATTTCTTCAATTAAGTCTCAGGCCTGATTCTCTTCTTTTGCCATTAAAGCTCCTCCAACAGTAGCATCAATTGTGGTTCGGTTCTCATTAGTCCAGAAAGTCCATTGTAGAAGGTTTGGACTTTTAGCCACTTTGCAATCTCATGGTGAGGACATTTCCGGAGCAATTCCTTGTATCTTTCCTAGGCTACACAGAGGGATTCTGAGTCATATTGTACAAATGATGTAATGTCATTCCTCAGTTTTGCAGTTATAGCTGGGGGAAAGTACTTCGCAAGGAATTTGGTGGCTAGAGTGTTCCAAGTTATGATGGAACCTGCTGGTAGTGCATGTAGCCAAGTCTTAGCTCTGTCTTTCAAGGAATATGAGAGAACACGCAGTCTCATTACTTCTTCAGCTGCTCAGTTGTAATTGAATGTGTCGCAAACTTCTTCAGTTGCATTCCCCTCAAACTGAACTGACTGATGTATCATCTGAATGCATGTTTTGATGTCGCACGCATTTACTAGTAAAGGAGGAAGTACAATACATGAAATGAAGCCGTCAACCACCATAATAGTTCTATCTCGAATGGGAATTGGTGGTGCAACCTCCAAAGGTTCAGGTTCCAAGTTGATGATTGCTTATTGACCTTCTCGCCTTTCCTTTCTCAACTGTCTGATGGTTCTTTCAATCTTTGGGTTAAGCGATCAGATTTCAAAGTTTATGGTTCTTCTCATGTATTATCTGAGAACCTGAAACACAAGAAAACAGAAATAATAAGTAAAAATAAATTACACACAGGTAAAGGTATCTAACCCCAAAATTAATAGTGAAAGATAAATAAGTCCCCGAAAACGCAAATGCAAGCGCACGTATCGCTCAAGTAGTATAAAATGTATCGATCCCACGAGGACTTAATTCCTTAGCTATTGATTTATGACGTTAAATCTTTACGAGTATCTAATAGATTGATTATTGATTGGATAGTGATTTTTGTCTGAAAACAAGTAAATAAAATAATACGAATGTAAATTAAAGGAAAATTCAATATTATAAAACTATCTAGGGTTGTGAATCATTCCAATATCTTTTAAAGATGAAGTGTTTATCTCATGTTTATGCAATGTATTGGTTTATTAACCTGGAACATGAAATTATGCAAAAGCCTATTCCGATGGTCAGATGCAAATACCCAGTGTAACCCAATTAATCATATTCCTATGTTAACCAAGTTATCTGAATTCATTAAGTTTAAGTTCCAATTATGGCTACCCCCGTCCGACATGTATATTCCTATCCTGTAAGGAAATCTATTAAGGGTTATCTATCCGTACGTGAGATGGTGAGCCATTGAGTCTACGGTTGAAACCTAAAATCCCACTTCCAAGTTCATTTTAAGTTTACCAAATCAATCTTATTAATGGCCAGTTAACAATAAGCATTAAGCTTAAGGCTCAACGAATAAACCTTTATATTACCCAAAACGTAAAATAATCCCTTATAAACTGGTGATATTGGAATTCATCACAACCCTAGATATGGTATTTAGTTACAGCATATATCCAGGACTAGTAAAGACATAAATAAAGTAAATGACATAAAGTAAGCTTGGAAATTAAAAAGATAAATAAAGCAATCAATAAAATATTAGGGGTTAGTGGATCCACTTTTATTACTTCTAATTTAGATATCTCTCTTATTATAATATATAAACTTTGCATGAGCTTACCAACCGACCATATAGGCGGTATCCTAATTAAGTCAAATTTGTGATTAATTCCAACCAACCATAAATGAGGTATCCAATTTAGTCAGGTTAAAATTAATTTAATTAAGTCCAACCGACCATAAGGCGGTATCCCATTAAGGCAGGTTTTAAATAGTTTATAAATTATAATTAAGGGAGATTAATCAAATATTAGTAATAAAAGCTTAACCTTTCACCCCAGCAGAAGGGAGTTACAAAAGTAAAAATAAAGACTGAAAAGTAATGTAAAGAAAGAACTATTGCGTAAAATAAAAAATTAAATATAGAAAGCTGTAAATAAACAAACAAGATACAATCTTCTTAGTACTCTTAAGGAAATCCCCAGAAGAATGTATGAATTGGAATTCTGATTTCGGCGTGAATTTATAGGCAAATTTTGGTCCCTCGCGTCGCAACGCGTGCAACCTTGTGTGTCGCGATGCTCCGTTGATTCGTGCCACATGTCCGCGCCTTCATGAGATGCTGACACGTGTACGTATTTTCCATCGGCAGCTCAATTATTGGTTCGGCATTGCGACGCGTGAACTTATGCGTGTTGCGATACTGGCGTCAGTAAAGATATGGATTATCGGCAGCATGGGATGATGACACATGTCTGGCGCATGTTAGCAAAATTACAGTGATGTTGACACGTGGCCGGCTTATGTTAGCAAGTGTGTATGATAGCAAACTTCTCTGATTTTGACACATGTCCGGCACACGTTAGAGGTCACGATGCAGAAGTGTTGCGCGTCGCGATGCAGAAATGACAATTTTGCCCTTTTGCTCCGTTTTTCGTTGTTTTGGCCCTGATTTGATTCTAGTGAGTCTTGAAACCTTATTTATCTACAAAATACACAAAACACATCAAAATATTCACAAAATTCAAGAAACTATACAAAATATTAAGTAAAAGGGACGGTAAATATTGATATATTTACCGCTTATCATCCACCCAATAGAGTAAAAGAGAAAGAGAAAGTTATAATGGAAGTAATGAATGATGCATAGATATTTAAACAACCAGAGACAATAAGAGATGGAGATACAAAATCCGGTAGATAAGAAAGTGAAAAAACTTATAGTAGTAAAGAGAATAGAATAAGCCTGAATAAGAATGAAATATCAGGTATATCTAAGTAAGTTCTTCCCTTTTCGTAAGATTCTTTTCCTCTTCAGAAAATTCTTCCAAATGGATTCAATAGCCTTTAAATATCTCCTATGGATAGCAAAGTCCACGAATAATGAAGAATAGTTAGAAATATAAAAGAAGCAAGAAGTCTAATTTGATTGTGGAAGTCCCAATTGACATGAGATACTAAAACGGATGTAAAGATTTTAGATACCCAAACCCAAATTCCAACGCTCAGTGATATCAGTCAATGAAACTGTCCTGACGGAGTCTATCTCATACATATCTTACATGAATAATAGACGCAAACATGACACAAAATTCCAGAACAAGGACACCGACACCCATTGAGATGTAGATTCTCATCGCTTTACAACCATAGATAAAGGTAACCGTAAGAAAGTCTTGTACCCGTAATATTGTATTATGAGACAGGGACATCAGACCTCGCGAGATGGTTTACCTAGAAAGGAATCAATGAGGTTCCTAAGGATATAAGAGAAAGAACCCGACACTAGTCATGATGGGCAAGTTTGAAGTACCAGTGAGAACCCATAGATCAGACCAATGGCAGTAGAAATTCACGTAAGCATGGAAGAACAGACTCATGAGATTGGAATACTAAGGAGTTAACAAGTATCAGTTTGGACAGTAAGATCAAATGTCATAGTTGGGGCCTATAGCAAGAGCAGAAAGCAGATATTTAGAAAGTAACCCATAAGAACGAATCACCACCAGCCTCGGTAGCATGGTTTAGAGTCAATTGGTAAGATATTGGAATAATAATAAAAAGATGCAGGAAGTAACAAAGAAGTGCAATACATGTAGCAATCTAAACAACGTACTTTAAAGACAGTAGCGTAGGTGGAGACCTCATGATAGTTGATAAGAGTTATAGAACCCTAAGGTATGGAGAGATCGATGTAGATCCCAATAGAACCAATGATAATTTTCTTTTCAGTATCCCACACCCTAACAAGTATATAGACACCTAACCAAACCATCATTAAGCTTAAATAATTAACAAAATGTATTTTCAGATTTCTATGGAATGCACATATTCGCCACTCAACTTAGAGCCCGGTATGGAAGTGAACAAGTAAGAAGAGCATCAGACAAGATAGAAAAATCACAATTCAGCGAGATAGCCGAACCAAGAAGTGCAACATAACCTAGATAAGAGTCATAAGATATAAGATGAAGTAATAGGAATTCATAGTAAGCCAAGCTAAATCTAAGGTGGTGACCTAATTCATTATGAAACACATGGCCTCCAGAGAGGGAAAAGCTAAAAAGGGTAAAAGAATCAGAGAGAGCAATCCTTAGAAATAAGGTATACGACTCATAAAGATTCCCATTATATTAGAATGGAAGAACTAGTAAGAGAATAACATCCAAACCAAAAGAATTGGTAGAGATATCCTAACCGATCGAAGTTGATGCAGAGCTTCCAAGGAAGTAATTACTTAAGAGGTTTAAGGAACCGACGTAAGAAGTAAATCTAAAAAAAGTATGATGAATTACAGAGGAAGCATAATAGAGCTTTCAGAAAAACATAAACCTTGAGGAGGTTCTCATGAAGAGGTAGTATGATCCATAGACGGAAAATAGTCTGGAGTAAAGTTGAAGGAGATAATTCGAGTAGATCCTAGCAAGAGTACCCTATAGTGGGAGCCCAATATCAGACATGCAAATAAGAGAGCCTAAGATTGTAAATTAGCAACATGCGCAACTACAACACAGGTAGCTAGTGCGACCACCACAACAAGAGAAGACTTTGGGACCAGCCCCACCATCCCAACCCTTATTAGACAACCGCAGTGATGGTGGACCTCGATGATACAAAATGATAATACTCTCGGATAAGAAGATAAAGACATAGATCACAGAAGTCCCAAGTATAGATTAGAACAGAAAAAAAAAAGACAAAAAGAATTTAAGTAAAAGGTTTAGAGGTGGAACAATCGAGGTAAGATGACGATATGAAAGATTACTAGATAGACAATGACAGAAATGTGTAACATTGAAGTTTCTCAATTTTGGAATAAGACTAAAATTCTATTAAATGAAAGTGAAAGGAAGGTAATGAGTATAACCCTAACTAGAAACAAAACAAAGTACGACCTGAAATGAATTTCTTAGGAATGTGATATAAAGGAACCAAAAAAACTAAGTATGCATATATTGTTGAGACCAAGACAACACTTGATTGAGTAAGACTATAGGAATAAGTGAAAGTGGACAACCAAACAAGGAAAACAGGTCAGTGTGAAAGACAGTTAACTAGATTTATACTAGCAACGAATTTGAAGGTACGAAAAGAGTATGAATAATAACCAGAACTGACTCGCTAGTGTCGACATTAATAGTAAGGATTAATATCTTGAATTTAAGAGATATCAGAAATGTTAGGGTTGGTGCTCGGAGCTCCAATCCGAATTATAAGTTGTATTGAAACAGAAAATGTCTTGCAACCTCATTATGGCTTCACAAATCAAAGATTATAGCAGAAACCTTCCCTAGGAGACCTCATTAGCATGTTTGTTGTTAAAAATTCATAGAGGTTTGAGAAGAATGAGTCGATGATGAATAATATTGAAACACACATTGGCAATATTGGAACAACAATGAAGTCTTTAGAAATGCTGATTGGGCAAATTGCTTCTTCCATGGCTAATCAACAGAAATGGGTGTTTCCTAATAATACTGAAGTCGATCCTAAAGAGTAGTGTCAGGCCATTACACTCAGGAGTGGGAAAGAGATTAGAGATAGTCATAAGGACTTAGGCAGTAAAGATAAAGAAGAGGCACTTCAAGAGGAAACAGTGACAAAAGAAGAGAACAATGTAGTAGTTTCTCAATATAAACCACCTTACATCCCGAAAACCCTTTGCCATACCCTCAACGCTTTCAAAGGAAAAAGTTGGGTGATCAGTTTGCCAAGTTCCTAGACATTTTTAAAAAGTTCCATATCAACATTCCTTTCGCACACGCTTTGGAAAAAATACCAAATTATGTGAAGTTTATGAAGGAGATAATGTCCAAGAAGAGGAAGCTGTCTGATTTTGAAATAGTAGCACTCACAGAAGAGTGTAGTGCCATTATAAAGAAGGAGCTCCCTCTGAAGCTGAAGGATCCTAGTAGCTTTACCATACCGTTGACTATTGGGAATTAATATTTTTGTAAGGCAATATGCTATTTGGGTGCAAGTATCCATCTCATGCCCTTATCCATCTACAAACAGTTGGTTATAGGTAAGGCAAAGCCAACCATAATCACATTGCAGCTAGCAGATAGATCCTTCACCTACCCATGAGGAATAATAGAGGATGTATTGGTTAATATGGATAAGTTATTTTTTCCTGTTTACTTCCTTGTTCTGGATATGGAAGAGGATCATGAAATTCCAATCATCCTTGGAAGACCTTTCTTGGCCACATCCAGAGCAATCATTGATGTGTAGAAAGGTGAACTGACAATGAGAGTTCAAGATGAAGAAGTCACCTTCAGTGTTTTCTGAGCAATGCCAGGTCCTCAAGGTGATGAAGAATTTCATATGATAGACGTTATAGAAAAACCAGTTGTAGTAGATGATAACCATGAGTCAAACATGTCTCCATGTATTCAAGCCAACTTGTAGGGTAAACCAAGTGTCAAATAACCAATGAGCACAGTTAAGCCAAACAAAGAAGATTCTCTGCAGCCATAATTGAAATTGATCCCAAAACACCGGTACGGGTCGGGATTCCCCGTATAGAAAGAATATACCCGTCGTCATCCCCTATCCCATTTTATTTATTAATTAATATTTTATCTTTATGCTTTTAAAAAAAATCATTTAAAAATTATTGGAACAAATAGATATAAAATAAAAATACTAAAATAATACATGTAGGTTAAATTTACTTTAGTACTTAAATAAAGAAGAAAAATACATAAATTACGAAATAAATACTATTGCTATAGAAATCTCATATTTAAAACAAAATGAAATGAAATAATTAATTAATATTGATAGAAATGTCATCTTCAAAAAAACGAGAAAATTATTATATTAAATTAAACAAAGAAATTATATTTTTCCTATTTTTTATTTAATAAGTAATTAATTTTATTGACAAAAAAATTTAATAATTAAAAAGCCAAAGTCAAACGGGTATATTGAGTGGGTACGGGTTAGATAGTCTTATACTCATACTCGGCCCGTATACCTAACGGGTATTAAAAATTATACCCGCACCCGACACGTTTTTTAAAAAAGATCGCTAAATACCCGCCCCTAATATCTCGGGCCCTCACATCCCCGCAAGGATTTTTCCATCCCTAGTGGATACCAAAGAAGAAAGCCCATGAGATTATCCAGTCCACTACATTGAAGCCACTGTGACCACTTAGGTGGTTCCGTCTGGCTGAAGACATTAAACTCAGCACTAGCGGGGACACAACCCTTGGATTTGTTTATTTTTGTTTTCTTTATTTTAGTTTTATTTTATTGTGTGCTGTTTGATTATTTATTAGTTTGTATATGTATTTATGCAGGTATTAGTACAACACATACAGCCCGAGCAACCAAATTCTGACCAGCAGGAGCCTGATCAACTCCATGCATGGTAGTGTTGTTCCTCACTCTTGTTTATTTATGTTTATATTACATTGAGGACAATGAAATTTTAAGTTTGGTGGTGTATGCATGTAGTGATAGTTCATGCTATTTATAATATATATATATATATATATATATATATATATCCTAGGTAGTAAAACATATGTCCAAATGATGAATATTGTTTACTTTGTAATGAAATCTTAGAAACGAGAAGCGCCTAATTGACTATTATCTTATGCCTTGAGTATGTGATCTAGGTTAGACTCGTAAGGACTTAACAATAAGTTTTTAGCAGTAAGAACCTAAGTAGTTGACAACGTGACTAGTTGAAGAAATTTCTTGCCGATGAATGATAGTTTGCTTAGATGTCTATTTTGATTTGCTAGTGTTATGATGTATGGTATAGTTAAAAACAAAAGAGAGAGAAAAGAAAAAGAAATTTTGGAAAATAAAAAGAAAATGAAAATGAAAAGAAAAACTTAAACCATCTATAACCGATAAGCGTGAAGCTACCCATGGGCGAGTGTTAGGACTACCATGAGGAGAAATGCTACCTTAAAGGATAGGTGTGTTGAAAAAAATGATGAGATGAAAAAGAAAAAAAAAGAAACAAATCGTACCATACTGAGCACATAATAGGCAATTACGGAGCACTTTTGAGATATCTAGGTTGGTTTGACCCATTAGATCTCAATTTTTTAGACGAAATCATTGAGTTGACTTATTTAAGAGTCGAGCTGTGAATGAACCTTTACACACACACAAACACTGTGAATATGGCTTAGATGATTTATTCAAGAACTTGGATTTAAGTTGGATTAAGTACTTTGAAGGTTCTCTGATTTCATTGGTAGACATTCTTTGAGGACAATATTATGTGTAACTATCATGACTATTTTGTTTGTTTTTTATAATTTTGCATGATTACATGTGTGTGAATGACGTTTGTGGGTGTCGTCGCTGCAAGCCCTCATGATACTATAACTTATCCACTAAGGCCGCCTAGGGGTTTAAAGGCTTGTTGCATACGCTAAATGCAATCGTGATCCCTATGAAAGTGGCTTAGTTAATTTTGTTACTTTTATTTGTTTATTTGTTTATTTAGTCTTTTGCTTGGGACTAGCAAAATCTTAAGTTCGTGGGTGTTTGATAAGTGCGGTTTATACCCACTTATTCATGCATTCTTAGCTTACTATTTTGTTAGGTTTCATGTCATTTTAATGTATTTTATAGTTTTTTTTATGTTTTATTAGTAGGAAGCTTTGGAACATGGATCTTGGAGTAATTGTACGTGTTTTGGGACCTTACGGACACAAAGGAAGCACATGGGAAAGTTGAATATGCGCAGAAATAATCATCTTGAAAAATGGGGTGGCGTTGCGATGCCACTAATAGCGTCGCGACGTCCCCATAGGATTCTATATACATGTTTCCTGAGAGTTCGCCGTCGCGATGCTACGATAGAAGCCATAAACATCGGAATTCAATATTCTTCAAGCACAAAGACTCCAAGACTACCCTATAAATATAGAAGCTCGTCCAAAACCCTAAAGGGGAGAAAAATGCATAACTAAAGACACATATTTTAGAGAGATCCAAATACGAAGATTGAAGAGAGACAAGAGGAGATGAATACGGTGACATCCGAAGATGAAAGGATTTGATTCGGGTTTAATTTTCTAGTTTATTTCTTTAAACTCTAATAATTTCTATTAGATTAATGACCCTATTTTTATTGTTATTATCTTTAGTCATGAACTAACTCTATTATTCTAGAGGCTGATGTAGCCATTGCTTGAACCTATGTATTATTTGCCAAAAATTAAGAAGATGAATGTTTAGAATCTATCGCTCGGGAGAGGGGATTTTGAATAGGATCTAGAGAATATAACCTAGGAGATTTGTAGAGTTCGGGAGAATCTATAATCCCTTTGAAGTTGTTAACACAAGAATCAAAGAGCGTAATGAGTTGTTGATTACTAGATTCTTATAGGGATATCAAAGTCAGTAGTAAATAATTTATTCACTCGGCATTCGGGAGAAGAAGTTAAAATAACTAAGGGTTCTTGGCTTATAAACAATGTAACTGAATAAGAATTGATTGGCATAGTAAATACATATGGGATAACTAGGTGAAATTAGACTCTAGAATCTCTCTCATCTTGGCTTATCTTAATTTAATGTCTTTATATCTTACTGAATTATTTTTTAGTTTTGAAATTCAGATTATTTTAAATTGCTTCTAAATAAAGTTAAGTATATTAATTATAGTACTTAGTGCGAGTTTGATTACAATACCTGTGGGTTCGAAACTTATATTTATCTTTTAATAAAACTTGACACCGTTACTTGTGGTACGATAATCTTGCAACAAGTTCACATTTCATAAAAATATTTTAATACTTGAACCAGAAGAAGACATACATAGTCTGTACCATCATATACATGTCACACATCAAAAAGAAAAACAAAGGACTACATTTTATATGAATGTGGCTCTGACATGATAGACAATGTTACTAGCGACTGCAGTGCTACTCTTGTCCCTGATCCATGTCTCCAAAAGATTCTTGTGGCTCACCAGCGGAAAGATTCTGTAAAACTAGAGAGTGGGCGGGGAGGGGGTGAGTCTTAATGAACCCAGTGAGTGGAGCTATAAAATAAGAAAAATCGTATTAGTAAATACCTATAATCAATGAAATAACTTCCTGAATTTATAAAGCTTAAATCAGTTTCAAACCATAGAACTTGAACGGGGGTTGCTGATTTATGCTACCCTCCGGACTCTGAATCTGGGATATAGGGGCATCTGTCATCCATAGTCCTAAACAACGTGTGCACACATTATTTGTATCCATGTAACAATATGAAATTATATAAATCAACTAGAATAGTAACTTGATGAAGTATGTAAAATTTCCCGAGCACTAGTGGAAGTTTAGGAACAATTGGAGAGCCCACTTAAAAAAGATTAAAATTAGAATTAAAGCCCAATTAGAATAATTAAGTAAATTTGGCCCAATTTTGTAAGCCCAATTTAACTCTCTACCTTAAACTCTAGATATCTTTACACAATTCATGAGGGAGATATAAAATGGTGGTGGAAGAAAAACAAGTTTTCACTTGTTTTCACTTGGCCGAAAATTCAAGGAGAGAGATAGGTGGGAGTTTCAGTTTCTAGCAATTTCAAAGATAAACTGTTGGATAATATGACCCATAGCGTCACTATTTGTACAGATCATGGTGTTGTTGTACAAATTAACTATGTGACAAGGAAATTGCACTCTCATCATTTGTGATTAGATCACCATAGATATATAAATGAAGAGAGGTCCATATGATTAGTTCCTGGATTGAGATGATATGAGACAGTATCAAACCCCGAAGGATTAATCATTAAATATCCCTAGCCGAAGTATTATCGAGACTGGACATCGATAATGCGGAATAGGCTAGTATTGCACTTGTGCGTGTTGTGAGGGCACAACGGCATAGTTCTCATATATATAAGTATTGGATACTTATGCAAGTGCGATAGGAGGTCGTGTTTCACCGATGGTACGGGAAACAGCTTCGCTCTGGATAGACCCCTCGGAATCCCATTGGTATTATGACTATGTGTCTATGGGAGGCCGAAATCGAGGTAGGTGTGTATAGTCTTAACCTGAGACTTGCATCGCTAATACTTGCGATAATCGGGTAGACTTTGGTCTTGGTGGTACAGGGCTTTAACCGGTTCTGTGTACACCGCTTCTGGGTTTATCAGAGAGTCGTAGTGTATTGGGTGTGATGTCGAGACGGAAGTGTCACTTCAGTCATATTGGAGTTGATGTCACGCAGGATATGGTACTAGTGCTCTTGAGTGTTGCGCAACCAATCGGGATATTGTGACCAGGTCATGTATATCCGATTATAGAGACTATGTTACCAGACATCCGACATGTGTTTCGGACGGGGCAGACACTTATCCAGCCCCAGCCCTAGCACGTGATTATCCGATACTGGGCCGATATACACAATACTACGGTATACTACGCTTGATACAGATCTATATATTCCTGTAAGAATATTTCTGGAGAATTGGGTAGGCATGGCGTTTTGCTAGAGGCTAACCTTGTCTTGTAAATCGGTATAAACGTAGTACGAGGTACTTACGTGTTCGGATAGTCCGACGACCGTATTTACTGCCAACATATCCGGAGATCTCATGGGTCGGTTCCCGAAGATTCACCGATGACGTATTACTCGCACTTAGATTAATCTGGGATTAATTAGAAGAGAGAGATAGAATTAATCTGGGATTAATTCGATGAGAGAGAAAATTAATCTGGGATTAATTACGGAGATATTTTATCTCGGATAAAATATCGTTAAAGAGAGAGAACGATTAATTTGGAATTAATCGATAAATTAATATATTTGATATATTAATCGAAATTGGATTTCGACGCGGAATTAAAATTAGATTTTAATTCGGGCGAACGAATTAATTTAGAATTAATTCGTTAGCGACGTGAATAGTGAATTCGCTAGGCGTAATCACTTAATTACGACGCGACGGAAAATTCGTTAATTTGGAATTAGCGAACCCGAGCCCGAGAGTGATTGCGAGCGCATTCGCATTTCGAATTCGAGCGCGGCACGCGAATCACATCAAGCGTCAAATCGTTAGTCGCGTCAATCGTCAAATCAATCGTCACTTTGAGTGATGTGATTGACAACATGTCACTTTATTAAAGTGATGTGATTTGACTTAAAGTAAAAGTTGAAATGATGAAAGCCTTTGCTTTCTTGACTTTTGTACTTGGTAAATGAAAAGTTTTTTTTATTTGTGTTTGATTTTATTTTGGAAATAAAATACAAATATAAGTTAAAAACTTTTGCCTTTTCTCTCTCTGATTCACGGTTTCACGTGTAATAGCTCTCCCTCCTTTTTCTCTTTCTCTTCTTCACGATTTAGTGAGCAGTCTTCTTCTTCTTCTGTTCCGTTTTTTCTGTCGAGCAAATGAGAGAAGCAAGATGACCATTTTTGTTGCTAAATCTTGTGCTAGCACACTCTAGGAGTGATACAAAGGTGATAGGGAAGTGAGTTTGTGAGCATGGAATCTCAAAGCTTTGAGCTTCAATGGTGGTCTTCAATGGCCGAAAATGGTGAGCACCAAACCAGTCCAAACCGCACAGCCCACTGCATTTGGAAGCCATTGCCGAGCTTGGAGGAGGAGCTCAAAAACGCATCTTTGTTCAAAACATCAAAACCGAATTCAATGTGAGTTGATTCCGCCACCTCTTTTGATGTGTTCATATGTGGTTTTTATGCTTTGTTTGTGATCCTTGGGACTTTGATTGAACACTTTCAATGGTATCAGAGCTTTTGATGCATGAAAACCGAATTAGGGTTCTTGAGCAAATTTGGGGCTTTTTGATTTTGGCTTGATTATGACAAATTGATTGTTCAAGAATGCTTATATATGATCTAATTTGAGATATATGTAATCAATTTGACAAAAAATTGATTGGATTGATTTTCCCCAATTTGCAAATTTTTGTCAAAACTTTAATTTGGGTAAACTCGATTTAGGCATGATTTGGTTGAATTGTTTGATGCATTATGCTTGAATGAGGTTGAATTGAAGTTGTGCATGATCAATTTCAAGAAAATTGGATTAGATCCATTTTCCCCAATTCTTAGGTTGATATGAAACTTGAAATTGGGCAAAATGTGTTTAAGCATGTTTTTATTGAATTGGATGTTTAAGTATGCTTAGAACATGTTTAATTGAGATTGTGTGTGGTCAATTTCATGAAATTGGATTGGATTCATTTTTCCCCAAATTGAAGGCTTGGCCGAAAATTGCATAACCCTAATGTCTTGGTAATTTTGCTTTGTTTAATCATTGGATGACTTAAAACAATTGGTTAATGTTGTTTTGATGTTCAATTGGATTGAATTTTGATTTGGAACATTTTTCCCTTTTAAAGTGGCTTGGCCGATTTTAAAGAACATGAAATTCTTTGTGATTTTGTTGTTTTAATTCATTGGATGGATTGAATTGATTTGGGAAATTAAGATTGTGGACTCAATTGGATTGAAACCGAATCGAATTGAAAA
Organism: Zanthoxylum bungeanum; assembly: GCA_019454045.1. Taxonomy (NCBI): domain Eukaryota; kingdom Viridiplantae; phylum Streptophyta; class Magnoliopsida; order Sapindales; family Rutaceae; genus Zanthoxylum; species Zanthoxylum bungeanum. The sequence continues at coordinate 194,223 of SKCR01026492.1, forward strand.
ACCCCTAATTGTCGAGACTTGATAGCATGTTAATTGGTTTTGATTTTGATTGAATTGTGTTGGACACTATTTGGTTGTTAAAGTGCATGATTAATTAGGCTAATTGATATTTTAGAAATGTTAATTGGGTAATTGATTGTGTATTACACTTAGGTTAATTAATTGTGAAATTTGGAATTTTATAAGTTAATTAATTTGGGCTTAATTTTGGAAATTGGGCTTGTTAGGTTGTAATTGGGCTTTTGGGCTTTGTTGTAACAAAGTTGGGTTTAGGCAAAATTGGTTGGATCCAATTAGGCCCAAAACCGAATCCAAAAGGTCCAATTATGACTTAATGGACCTTAATTATTTAATTGGGCCTAATGGGCCAAAATTAATTTAAAGGCTTATGGGGTAACTCCCGGATTGGATTTTGGTTGTTCGGTTTGACCCGAGTTGACCAAAAGTCCACGCCTATAGAAATTAATTAAAAGCCCATTGGACTTTAATTAAATAAAACATTAGATGTTAGTCGGGCTTTGAGACCCGTTGCGATTAAATTTGGAATTTAAGTCGTAAAGGTTCGTTAATAAAGGTGTAATATTTAATTTGGAATTAAATAATGAATTAGAATTAAATACGTATTAAATTGGATTTAATTATGTAATTTAATTTAATTCGTAGAAATTGTACTTTGAGTACGTGTTCGCAAAACGAGTTTGACTCGAACAAAAATCAAATCTTTGTTTGAACATTGGATGATCACTAATATCAAGATTAATTAATTTGATTGATTGATTGATAACATGCTTGTATGAATACATGGTTGTGATGTTTGAATAATGTATATCGGATGGATATTAGTCGGGTTGGGCGATTTTGGAAATTGTAATAAATTTGATTTATTAAATTGGACCTGCGTGTCCAGCCTTATCTCCTATTTCTTTGTATTCTCTTCTCACCTATTCCCCTCCATGTAAAGAGGTTTCTTTAGAAGTGTAGTGTAACGGGTAGAAGTAATACAAGTGCTAGCGGGAGAGAGAAAGTGAGAGATTTGATCTAGGATCAATGTAAAATATCCATCCGCATATCATTATTATTTTATTTCATACTCGCTTTATTATGTGTTTAGAATGCATGATTAAGGGTGTATGATGATGAGACCTTAACAAAGATAATTAAATTGGTAGCCAATTTGCACGCGAAAAACCCTCGTTAAATATCATGCGTTTTTCCTTCCATTGAGTGATTCTTACTCAAGATCCGAGATTGGCATGGGTTGTTGGCCAAAGTCAAGCCCTTGTCCATCAAAGATGTTTTAATCACGAGGCTTTGTTCCATATCGGTGTCGTGTCCAAGTTGTGGTTTGTTGGCCAAAGTCAAGACCACTTCTTGTCCATTGACATTGATTACGAAGCTTCCATGTCAATGGGTCCGCGCTTGACTGGAATCACTAGTTTGTTGTGCCAAAGCCAAGGCCTAGTTGATTCAGAGGAAAAAGGTTAGGGTATACATTCGATGTATAGGCATATATAAGATATATGTTTGGGACTTGGATGTCCACCTACTGGATCTAGGAGTTGGATGAGATCCAATTGATCTTCGAGATCTACCTAGTTAATTATCATACAATTTGTTGGCCAAGTCAAGATTGTGTGATATTTAACGGGATCCTAGCCCACTAGGAAACACGGTTTCCCGAGTACTCCACAGAGGGTTAGAGGCTCGACAAAAAATAGTGGGAGGCAAGTATTGAATTTGCAACATTCGTTCGAATACTCGCATAAACACGCTCATTTTATTTTATTTCGTCATTAGATTAAATGTTAGTTGGACTAATATTTAAATTGTTGTTTTTAATAAACAGTTGGACTGTATTATACTTGATTATATATAATTGGATTATATTAATCAATATATTTGAATTAATTAATTTCAGTTTACAGTTGATTTTATAATTGGATTATAGTAATCAATGTAATTGAGGTTAATTAATTTGGATTATATTTGATTATATAGTTGGACTATATATCATTATAATATATAAAGTACCACTTATCGTTGATTAAATAGTTGGACTATTGTAATCAAGATAAAATTGAAAAGTTGGATATTTAAAATATAATCTAGGATTAAAATATTTTAAATGATTTAATTTTCAAATTGGGAATAAATAATAGGTTACTTTATTTGATAAAATAACTTATTATACCTTTAGCCCAAAAAGCAAGATAAGTAGAGCATAAAATCTTTGAAGATTTTTGTTATGATGACTTTAATGCTTAATTTAAAATATACTTGTCATAAATCTATTTTGGATTTAAGAAGTATTAAAATTGCAATTTATAATTCTTGGAGAATTAATTGACTATTCATGTAAAGTCAAAGTTTGCAATTGGGCATGTAGCACGAGGTGCACATTCCTTTCAATATTCTAAAAACCCAAGGCTTGGCCTAAGGTTCCTAAAATATTGAAAAGGATAATTGACATATCCCAATGTGACTACCATTTGGATATGGAAGACACGAAGGAATTAAAGAAAGGGCGAGGCTCTAACTTTAAATATGTTTGTCTTAGTTATGTTCACAGCTAGTATTGAAATTAGATTTTAAATACTTAGTGTGGTACATAAAATATATGTATTGATATTCAGAATCTGCTTTGAGCAGGATACTGACTTCAAGCTGAGATTGCTCTGCGAATCGGAAACGGGACGAAAGTTGCTGTTTCGACCGTAGATACCTAAGTTTAGGAACTACCCTTAGGGTATAGCTTGAATTAGGAACTGTTATAATGTAACTAGTTTGACTAGAGACATTATCTCTTTATCAGTGTTTAATCCGTTGCGGATAAAACCTTTATATTATAGAACACTGAGTGTTTTATTATATAAAGATGATACTGAGATAAACACATTAGATGTGAATAACAGAATTTATATTTTGAATATATAATTAAATCTCAAACATATAAATTGACAAATAAATAGCTAAATTGATTTGATCAATAGAGACTTATTCGTGGCATTGTTGTCTAGGACACAATTTAACGAGACTCGTATATCCACACTTTTGAAGAGTGGATACTAGGACTGATTTGACTATTCAAATAAGGTCTGCGAATCTATGTTATTAGGTAAAGTACCTAAAATACTATTTACTTGGTAATAGTGTGTAAGTGCCACCGATCTGTTAGCCCTATTCATGGTGAAGTTAGTGGGCCTATATCTAGCTAGGCTAGATGTAAACATGAATATTTCGTGACCTTAACGGATGTGGCATCACGTTATGGTATGTGTTTCTTTTGAAGAGCACAAATCAGAACTTTGAAGTTTCGACACGAAATTAATAAACAGATCGGCTATAGTATTATCCGCCACGGTAAGACCATAATGGAAAATACTTTAGCAGTAAGTTTCTCGTATACTTGAAAGAGTATAGTATTCTTTCAATGAGGACTCCTCTTGGAACACGTCATTTTGACGTGTGTCCGAACAGGATTAACCGAATTTTGTTAGACATAATAAGGTTAATCACGAGTCGCTTTAAGCTACCATTTCCTTCAATAGGATATGTACTAACAGTGCAAAACTTATTTAGAATAAGGTTCCATATAAATCTGTTTGACAGATATCATATAGGATATGAACAGGAAAGAAACGAGGTTTCTCATTCCTGACAATTTGGGTATGCTACGCATAACGTTTGGATGATACCAAACTAAGGACCCAAATTGGATAAGTGCCAATATAGGTTATCCTAAGGGAAACCATAAGTATAGTACTTATACATCTCACATGAGAACAATGTGATTGTGCTCTCCATGCGGTTTTCCTAAGAGGAATACCGATATGCAGTGGTAAGTGGGAGGATAGTATAACTCGATGAAAATCGGAGTAATAATATGTTCTAGGCACTAAATCTTAATGGAACAATATAGTTCATCAAGGATGAAACTATACCATTAATCTTCGAATACACAAGAACAAAGGAAGTGATACGAGGTATCGACTCCCCATTATGACAAAGTGTCATGAGTCCGAAATGGATTCAATGTATATCAAATGTTTGGATTGAAGCAAGCATAAGGTTCTTGGAACTGACGTTTTGAAATAATCAAAATAGTTTATGATTTGACT
>SKCR01026493.1:0-87786 GCA_019454045.1 Zanthoxylum bungeanum
GTGGCTCGTGATCTGGCGGTTACGCGCATTTTTGGCTTGGAGCAAACATGGGGCACGTGGCATCGTGGGTATAGTTAAGGCAAAAAGCCTCATGACATTACGCGACGGGCATTTAAGACATGATAATAACTTCACGGTTACTTATAGGCGGTTACAGAAAATCAGAGGGGCATTTACGAGAGGCCTCATGACTCCCGAGGTGAGTCTTTTGGGTATTACGGATAATCAGTCAGTCCGAGCATATCGTAACCACGAGACCGACCACGTTGATAGTCCGAAGAGGATAAGGCAGCTTGTGACGAGACGAGTGGTCCAAAATCGGTAATCTACGCCTCCCACCATTGTAGTTCCCGACACCAACTCACAAACTCGTTGGAACCGAGAACTATGGGACATATGTTGATGGTGATTTTTGTTGGAGTTTCTACGGTCCCGACGATCGATTAAAGCGATGAAACATACGTGCGAATACATCAAAGAAGTTGCGGAATACTTACAATGATCGGTTGAGCGATGCGTCGAAAAATAAAAAAAATTTAAGCCCTTTGAGACTCCTCCAAGGCTCTCGGCAGTGCAGAATTTTTGAGCTCCAAATTGTTCCATTTTCGGTCCTCTCCAAGCTCCAAGCTTGGTGATGTGAATTCTAAGCCCACGGGTGGGTTTCCCTATCACCTTCGCAAGACTCTAAAGTGTGCTAGCACTTGGTAATTTTTGCCATAAAAATCACCTTGGTCTTCCTTCAACTCTCGGTAAAACCAGTGAAGAGGAAGAAGAAATTGGCCTATGGCCGTGAGAGAGGGGGAGAAGAATAGAGAGAGTGTGTTGTGTGATCAGTGTTGGTTGTTGAAAAAAATGTGTATCTAATACACATAAAATGAATTCAAAATTCATTAACCAAAATTTTGGCTTTCCATAAGTCAAAACAATTAAGCCAACCAACAACTCCATCAACTTCCATCACTATTCACACAATCAAGTGACAAGTTGTCATGTCACTCAAAGTGACTAGACATCACATCAATCGATTGACTAGTGATTTGACGCTTGATGTGACTTGCGGGCCGCACTTGAATTCGAAATACGAGTGCGCTCGCAAACACTCGGGGGCTCGGGTTCGCTAATTCCAAATTAACGAATTTTCCGTTGCGACGAAATTAAATCTAATTTAATTAAATAACTTTGCCTAGCAAAATTACTATTCACGTCGCTAACGAATTAATTCTAAATTAACTCGTTCGCCCGAATTAAAATCTAATTTTAATTCCGCGTCGAAATCCAATTTCGTTTAATATATCAAATATATTATTTTATCGATTAATTCCAAATTAATCGTTATCTCTCTTTAATTAATATTTTATCCCAGATAAAATATCTCCGTAATTAATCCCAGATTAATTTTCTCTCTCTACTAATTAATCCCAGATTAATAAAGTGCGAGTCATACGTCATCGGCGAATCTTCGGGAAGCGACCCATGAGATCCTCGGATATGTTAGCAGTAAATCCGGTCGTCGGACTATCCGAACACGTAAGTACCTAGTACTACGTTTTTACCGCTTTACAAGACAAGGTTGGCTTCTAGCAAAGCGCCATGCCTACCCAATTCTCCAGAAATATCCTTACAGGAATATGTGATCTATATCAGGCGTAGTATACGTAGTATTACGTATATCGATCCAGTATCAGATGTCACGTGCAAGGCCTGGGGCTGGAAATGTGTCTGCCCCGTACGAAGCACATATCGAATCTCTGGTAACTAGTCTCTATAATCGGATAAACATGACCTAGTCATAATATCCCGATAGCTGCAGCATAAAAGAGAACGAGTTTCGTATCCTACGTGATCATCATCTCCACTATTACTGGAGTGATACTTCCATCTCGACATCACACCCAATACACTACGATTCTCAATATACCCAGAAGAGGCGTACACAGAACCTGTTAAAGCCCTGGACGATCAAAACCAAAGTACATTGATTGCGCAAGTATTAGCGGTGCAAGTCTCAGGTTAAGACCAAAAACACCTACCCTGATTTCGGACTTCCATAGACACATAGTAATACTACCAATGGAATTCTGAGGGGTCTATCCAGAGCAAAGCTGTTTTCCGTACCATCGGTAAAACACAACCTCCTACTACACTTGCATGAGTATCATATACCCAAATATATGAGAACTATGTCGTTATGCCCTCACAACGCGCACAAGTTTAATACTAGTCTTTTAAGCATTATCGATGTCCAATCTCGATAATACTCTGACTAGGGATATTTAATGATTAAATCTTCGTGGATTGATACTGTCTCATATCATCTCAATCCGGAACTAATCGTAAGGACTTTTATCATTTATGTATCTTGGTAATCCAATTACAAATGATAAAAGAGCAATTTCCTTTGTCACATAGTTAATTTGTACAACAACACCATGATCTGTACAAATAGTGATGCTATGGGTCATAATTGTCCAACAATCTTCCACTTGGCCTATAGCCAATCACTCAAGTGTCCTACACATGAACTATGTACGGGTCGCTCAAACTTCTGCTGAGAAACAACTTTCGTCAGCGGATTTGCAAGGTTATCATCTGATGTGATTTATTCAATCATCACATCGCCACGATGTATGATCCGAACGAATCAGATGAATAGTCGAAGTATATATCTGGATCGTTGATGAGACCATTAATTATTTAGCCTGCGCTGTAGCCTAGCTCAGCTGCTAACAGAACTATATCTAATCTAATTAGATTATTATCAATCCAGATGGCTTCTATTGCTTCCTCAGCTGCAGCAATAATCCACTTTTGTTGTTTATTCGGTAACAGTATCTTGCTTGGAAGATTTCCAGCTCACTGTTCCGTTATTCAAACTGTATAGTACCGTTTTGCGACTTATAGTCATTTTTATCGGTTAGGAAACTTGCAGCAGTGAACCCAGTCACTTCAAGTTCTCCTTTTCCATAGTATAAGACAGCATCCTTAGATCCTCTAAGATACTACAGGATGTTCTTAACATCAATCCAGTGATTATCACTTGGATTGGCCCGATTGTGAATCCATATGCTCAAAGCGTATGAGATATCAGGTCAAATATATTTTTCAATGTACAAGTTCTCGGAGAGTTTCAACAACTTTAAATCTATCCCAGTAGATCTTTATTCCTAGAATAAAGGTTGTTTCTCCTAAGAATTCTACGGAGAATTATTCATAAAAGCCAAGCTTACACCGATTGTATTATGGGAATATCATTTCCAATAAATGATATATTATCATTATTTAGGACATTTATGTCAGTGCACTCCCACTAACCTCCTTATATACACAAGAATCATATTCATTTTGAATTAAATCATACACCATTATGATTACATCAAAACGATAATTCCAAGAACGTATACTTGCTTCAATCCATACATGGATCGAATAACCTGCAAACCTTGTTTGCTTGTTTTGGTAGGACAAAACCGTCAGGATGTTGTAAACATCCTCCAAAAGGTTTTCGTTAAGGAAATCGGTTTTGGCATTCAGCTGCCATAATTCATGAATGAAATATGCAACATCAGCAAGCATTATCCAAATGGATTTAACAATGGCAACAGGTAAAAGGTTTTGTCGTAATCGACACAATGTTGATAACGATACCTTTTCGCTACAAGCCTAGCTCTGTACGTTGGTATGTTGCCTTCCATGTATGTCTTCCTTGAAGACTCATATAGTACCAATAGGCACAATACCTTGCGGTACATCAACCAGTGTCCAAACTGAGTTGGTATACATGGAATCCATTTCGGACTTCATGGCACTTTGCCATAATAGGGAGTCGATACCTTGTATCACTTCCTCATACGTAGTCAGTTCGTATTCCTCAATAAGATTGACATCTTTATGAGGTGAGATCAGAAACTCATACCCCAGGTTGTCGAAACTCTAAAGTTTCCGATTTGTGTTTCAAAAGAAACACATAACTATAACGCGATGCCACATCCGTAAAGGTCACGAAATATTCATATCCACCTCTAGCCTAGCTAGACATGGGCCCACCTACGTCACTATGAACGAAGGATAACAGATCGATGCATTTGCACTTTTACTAAGTAAAAAGTATTTTAGGCACTTTGCCCAATAAACTAGATTCGTAGACTTTATTTGAATGGAATCAAATCCGTCCAAGTACCCACTCTTCAAAAGTGTGGATATACGATTCTTGTTTAATGTGTCCCAGACAACAATGCCACAAATAAGTCTCAACTGATTAATTCAGTTCGAGCTATTTGTTTGTCATATTATATGTTTGAGATTTATTTATATTCAAAATATAAATACTGTTATTCACATCTAATGTGTTTATCTCAATATCATCTTTATAAAATAAAACACTTTAGTGTTCTAGAATATAAAGGTATACCCGCAACGGGTTAAACCATGATATAGAGATAATGTATCTAGTCAAACTAGTTACATTCTAACAGTTTCCTAATTTAAGTACAAACCCGAAGGGTAGTTCCTAAACTTAGGTATCCACGGTCAAAACAGCGACTATTGTCCCGTTTTCAATTCGCAGATAGATCTCATCTGAAGTCAGTATCCTGCTCATAGCAGATTCTGCACACCAGTACATATTTATGTACCACACTAAGTATTTAAAATCCAATTTTAATACTAGTTGTGAACATATTTTATGACAAATATATTTGAAGTCGGAGCCTTGCCCCTCTTCAATTCCTTCATGTATGCCTTGTCCATACGGCAGTCACGCTTCCGTGAGCCCATTTGCTACAATTTCGGCAGACATTTAAGGATATGTCCTTTGTCTTCCCAGAAGATTATAATGATTTTGCATTTACTCTTTTCCACACTCAGAAGCCTTTGGCCAAGCCTTGGCCTTCCGGAATGTCGAAGTAAGGTGCGCGCCTTGCGCTTCTTGCCTTATTGCAAACTTTGGCTTTGACTCCTTGAGTATAGCCATTCACTCTCCAAGAGTTTACTATTGCCATTTGTACTTCTAAGATCTAAGAATAGATCTATGAAGATCCTTCAATTTCATTATCATACTATAAGGATCTAATCCTTAGTTCTGATTAAGAAATTAAGGAGTCTACTTGGCAAGCTTAATGGATTAAGCACTAAAGTTATCATCACATGAATCTTCCAAAGATCATGCTCTACTATTTGTTTAACTCCGAGCTTAGGCCTAAGATGTTATTTTATCAAATAAAGTAACTTCTTAGTATTCAGGACTAACTTGTAATTTTATTCCCAATTTGAAAAATAAAGTCGTTTAAAAACATTTTTCACCCAGGATTATGTTTTAAACACTAACTTTTCAATTATCTTGATTCTAATAGTCCAACTATTTAATCAACGATTTTAGGTACTATTTATTATAATGATTACTATAGTCCAACTATATAATCAACTATAATTTAATTGATTAAATTCAATTATATTGATTACTATAATCCAATTATAAAATCAACTATTAATTGAAATAGTTTGAATACAGTCCAACTGTTTAATTAAAACAACATTAATTATTAGTCCAACTAATAAATTAATTTATTCGACGAAATAATTTGAAATGAGTGCGTATGGCAAGTTATTAAACGAATATTGCAAATCTAATACTTGCCTCCCACTATTTTTCGGCGAGCCTCTAACCCTCTGTGGAGTACTCGGGAAACCTTGTTTCCTAGTGGGCTAGGATCCCGTTAAATAACACACAATCTTGACTTTGCCAACAAATTGTATGATAATTAACTAGGTAGATCTCTAAGATCAATTGGATCTCATCCAATTCCTAGATCCAGTAGGTGGACATCCAAGTCCGAAACATATATCCTATATATGCCAATATATCCAATATATTGCCTAACCTTTTTCCTCTGAATCAACTAAGCATTGGCTTTGGCACAACAAACTTAATGATCCCAGTTAAGCGGAACCCATTGACCATGGAAAGCTTCGTAATCAATGTGGATGGATAAGAAGTGATCTTGACTTTGGCCAACAAATCACAACTTGGACAAGACACCAATATGGAACAAAGCCTTCATGATTCAAACACATCCTCTACGGACAAAGGTCTTGACTTTGGCCAACAAACCAATGCAAGTCTTGGATCTTGAGTAAGAATCACTCAATGGAAGGAAAAACGCTTAATATGATGTGAGGGTTTTTCGCGTGCAAATGGCAACCAATTTATTATCTTTGTTAATGTCTTATCATCATACACCCTTAAACATGCATTCTAACACATAATAAGGCGCATATAAATAAAATAATGATATGCGGATGGATACTTTACACATTGTTCCTAGAAAAAATCTCTCCATTTCCTCTCTCCCGCAAGCACAACCACGTATTACTTCTACCCGTTACATAACACTTCTAAAGAAACCTCATTTACATTGAGGGGAATAGGTGAGAAGAGAAATACAAAGAGTAAGGAGGTAATAGGCTGGACACGCAGGTCCAATTAATAAATTCTAAATTTATTACAACAATTTCCAAAATTGCCCCACCCATCTAATATCCATCCGATATACATTATTCATGCATCGCAACCATGTATTCATACAAGAATGTTATCAATCAATCTAATCCAATTAATTAATCTGATAATTAATGATCATCCAATGTTCAAACAACGATTTGATTTTGCGCGAGTCCAACTCGTTTTGCGAATAAGTACTCAAAGTACGAATTCTTGAATTAAATTAAACTACAACATTAAATCCAATTTAATATGTATTTAATACTAATTCACTATTTAATTCCAAATTAAATAGTACACTTTATTAACGAACCTTTACGACTTAAATTCCAAATTTAATCGTTACGGGTCTCAAAGCCCGATTAACATCCAATGTCAATTTAATTTAAAGTCCAATGAGCTTTTAATTAATTTCTTAAGGCATGGACTTTTGGTCAACATGGGTCAAACCCAATTACCAAAGCCCATTTAAGGAATCACCCTTATATGCCTATAAACCAATTTAGGCCCATTAGGCCCAATTAAAGTTAAAGGTCCATTAAGTCATAATTGGACTTTATGGAAATGGTTTTGGGCCCAATTGGATCCAACCAATTTAGCCTAACCCATCTTGGTACAACCAAGCCCAATAAGCCCAATTATTAACCTTAAAAGTCCAATTTCCAAAATAGACCCAATTAATTAAATTACAAATTCCAATTTCACAATTAATTAACCTAAAGTGTATAACATAATTAATTACCCAAATGAATATTTCCAAAACACCAATTAGCCTAATTAATCATGCTCATTATCATCAATTAGTGTCCAACACAATTGAATCAAAAATCAAACTCATTTACATGCTTATATGTCTCGGTAATTTGAGCAATTTTATGTCTAATTCGAATTCAATCCAATTAAATCCAATTCAACATTAAATCAACATTCCCAATTGACTTCAAGTCATCCAATGAATCAAAAATCAAAAATTCCAAGACATTTAGGGTTCATGTAGATTCGGCCAAGCCAACCCAATAGGGGAAAATTGTTCCAAATCAATTTTCATGAAATTGATCCAATCCAACTTCAATTAAACATCATTCAAGCATACTCAATCAATTAATTTAACCAAATCATGCTCAAAATTAATTTACCCAATTTTAACCCTAAGTTCAAGTTTCATGCTTTTACTTGCGGTGATTTTTGTTGGAGTTTTTACGGTCCCGACGATCGATTAAAGCGATGAAACATACGTGCGAATACATCAAAGAGTTGCGGAATACTTACAATGATCGGTTGAGCGATGCGTCGAAGAACAAAAACTTTTTAAGCCCTTTGAGACTCCTCCAAGGCTCTCGGCAGTGCAGAATTTTTGAGCTCCAAATTGTTCCATTTTCGGTCCTCTCCAAGCTCCAAGCTTGGTGATGTGAATTCCAAGCCCACGGGTGGGTTTCCCTATCACCTTCGCAAGACTCTAAAGTGTGCTAGCACTCGGTAATTTTTGCCATAAAAATCACCTTGGTCTTCCTTCAACTCTCGGTAAAACCAGTGAAGAGGAAGAAGAAATTGGCCTATGGCCGTGAGAGAGGGGGAGAAGAATAGAGAGAGTGTGTTGTGTGATCAGTGTTGGTTGTTGAAAAAAATGTGTATCTAATACACATAAAATGAATTCAAAATTCATTAACCAAAATTTTGGCTTTCCAAAAGTCAAAACAATTAAGCCAACCAACAACCCCATCAACTTCCATCACTATTCACACAATCAAGTGACAAGTTGTCATGTCACTCAAAGTGACTAGACATCACATCAATCGATTGACTAGTGATTTGACGCTTGATGTGACTTGCGGGCCGCACTTGAATTCGAAATGCGAGTGCGCTCGCAAACACTCCCGGGCTCGGGTTCGCTAATTTCAAATTAACGAATTTTCCGTTGCAACGAAATTAAATCTAATTTAATTAAATAACTTTGCCTAGCAAAATTACTATTCACGTCGCTAACGAATTAATTCTAAATTAACTCGTTCGCCCAAATTAAAATCTAATTTCAATTCCGCATCGAAATCCAATTTCGTTTAATATAACAAATATATTATTTTATCGATTAATTCCAAATTAATCGTTATCTCTCTTTAATTAATATTTTATCCCAGATAAAATATCTCCGTAATTAATCCTAGATTAATTTTCTCTCTCTACTAATTAATCCAGATTAATAAAGTGCGAGTCATACGTCATCGGCGAATCTTCGGGAAGCGACCCATGAGATCCCCGGATATGTTGGCAGTAAATCCGGTCGTCGGACTATCCGAACATGTAAGTACCTAGTACTACGTTTGTACCGATTTACAAGACAAGGTTGGCTTCTAGCAAAGCGCCATACCTACCCAATTCTCCAGAAATATCCTTACAGGAATATGTGATCTATATCAGGCGTAGTATACGTAGTATTGCGTATATCGATCCAGTATCAGATGTCACGTGCAAGGCCTGGGGCTGGAAATGTGTCTGGCCCGTACGAAGCACATATCGAATCTCTGGTAACTAATCTCTATAATCGGATAAACATGACCTAGTTATAATATCCCGATAGCTGCAGCATAAAAGAGAACGAGTTCCGTATCCTACGTGATCATCATCTCCACTATCACTGGAGTGATACTTCCATCTCGACATCACACCCAATACACTACAATTCTCAATATACCCAGAAGAGGCGTGCACAGAACCTGTTAAAGCCCTGGATGACCAAAACTAAAGTACATTGATTGTCGCAAGTATTAGCGGTGCAAGTCTCAAGTTAAGACCAAATACATCTACCCTGATTTCGGACTTCCATAGACACATAGTAATACTACCAATGGAATTTCGAGGGGTCTATCTAGAGCGAAGCTGTTTTCCGTACCATCGGTAAAACACAACCTCCTACTACACTTGCATGAGTATCATATACCCAAATATATGAGAACTATGTCGTTATGCCCTCACAACGCGCACAAGTGTAATACTAGTCTTTTACGTATTATCGATGTCCAATCTCGATAATAATCTGACTATGGATATTTAATGATTAAACCTTCGTGGATTGATATTGTCTCATATCATCTCAATCCAGGAACTAATCATATGGACCTTTCATCATTTATACATCTTGGTGATCTAATCACAAATGATAAAAGAGCAATTTCCTTTGTCACATAGTTAATTTGAACAACACCATGATCTGTACAAATAGTGACGCTATGGGTCATAATTGTCCAACAATTTTTGGGCCCAAGCCAGACCAAGAGCTCGGAAAGGGTAAGAAGGAAATTTCATATTCAGAATACTGTAGTCCGAGTACATTGGGTCCGATCTGACTATTTGAGCTCGGCAGAGGGGATAATATTTACTCCGATTGTTCGAACAAATAAACGAGCTCGGGACAGTGTTGCTCAGGCCGGGTGTAGCATGGTAAACTCGGCACGAGAGTTTGTCCTCTCCATAAAGTTCAGATATGGCAAGGGCAACTTGATGATTCTCCTCTAACACACGCCACCGAGTGTACGATTGGATACAGGCTGACATCATAATTGTTGCGTGTGGTAGTACCCAAACAGAGTGATTTAAATGAAATATCAGATGACATGTTTCACTTTCGGCAGTAGTAGGTTTTGCTTTCGGCAGAGATAGGCTCACGTGGCAGACGTCACGAGGATGGTGGAACAGTATAATTTTCATTAGTATATAAAGAGGTTGTGAACACCTTTGGAGGGGTTAGCTATTTTATTTCCAGGCACTACTTGTAAAAAACAGTGAGAAAACACTAGCTCGGTTATACCTGATCATCTATAAAAAGAGATCGGCCAAGCCTGACCACGTATAAAAAATAGTTTCTTTATTTGCTCCCATGGACGTAGGTCGGATCCATTCATCCAAACCACGTAAATCCTCTATTGATCTCTGTGTTTGTTATCATTTTCTGCTAAGTTTTCTTTTGATTCCTAACAAACCAAACAAATTCACAGTTGAGGGAAGATTATTCGAGGATCGAATTTCCAGATTTACCCCTAGAACGAAAATCAGCCGTCAACAACATATGTTGTCTCCAAGGGGCGTGGCTTGGTGGTGTAGGATTCAGGATCTCACCTTTAGGTCCTGAGTTCGAATCGGGAGAATGCGTTTCTTGTAAGAGCCTAGGATAGCCGGGGGTTTTACCTGCTCCGCTTAAGCCCGGAAGAGATGGTTTTGCGGTGAGATTTCCAACGATTAAAAAAAGAGTTGTTGACGGGTGATTTTCATCCCAGTGGCAGTTTCGAGATAACCCTCCCGAGACAATCCTCATTCAACCTCAAATTTGTTTGGTTATGGGGGACCAAAACCAAATGTGGCAAAAGGCAAGAGACAAACACACAAAGTCGACAAAGAGAGTTTTAACGTGGTTCGGCGGATCAAATCCAACCTACGTCCACGGGCACAAAGTGAGGTGTTATTTTTATTACTAAATCGAGCTCGACCGACCAGTTTTCAAACGTGATCTAAGGGAATCCGAGCTGGTTGCTCTCTTGGTATTGTTTCTTACAAGTAATGCTCAAATGAAAATTTTCTCAACCCTTACAAATGAATTCAACTTCCCCTTATATACTAAGAATACAAGGCACTGTTCCCGTATCTTTGCGACGTCAGCGTTGCAGGCTTTCGGCGATTTGACAGACTCTATGCCCAACTACCTCGCCGAAAGCTGAACCTGCCATATGGTTTCATGTCACCTCACGCTGCATGTACGATGTTACACTTTATTATAAATGATGACAGCCTGTAAGATCTCTTGGTACGAAAGTGGACTTCGGAAAGAAAAATCCAAACTACCCTGGTCACACGTCGGTCACCAAGAGGTCGAACAACATGCTTGCCGAAGACTCCGACTGCTCCGGCCCGACCCATAATATATGTGCTTACCAACTTGTTCTGGGAGATAAAGTAAATCCAGACCGAGCTGCCGGTCTACCATGGTCGACCTCGGCTCTGGTGTTGTCGGTCTCTGAAATTTACACCATGTTGCATTGACCGGCGTAAACACACACGTATAACGCAAGCGCACGTATCGTTCAAGTAGTATAAAAATATCGATCCCACGATGACTTAATTCCTACTGTTGTTATTAATTATTAAATCTATTTATTTACAGATATCTAATTGAGGGAGAAGAGAATGATTGTTTGATTGATTTGGCTGATTGTAGATTTGCTAAATAAATAAATAAATAAAAAGACAAAAGAAAATACTAAGGAAAATAACAAAAGACACAAAGATCTAGAGTTGTGAATCATTCTAATATCTTTTAAAAGATGAAGTGATTATTTTATGTTTGTGTAATAAATCAGTTTACTAACCTGGAACACGAAATTATGCAAAAGCCTATGTCGATGGTCAGACGCAAATACCCAGTTTAACCCAATTGAACCATATGTCTATGTCAACCAAATTATATGAATTCATTAAGTTTAAGTTCCAATTATGGCTACCCCCGCCCGACAGGTATATGTCTATCCTGTAAGGAAATCTATTAAAGGGTTATTTATCCTCAAGGAAGATCGTGGGCTATTAAGTCTAAGGCTGAAACCTAAAATTCCTTTGTCAAGTTTATTTTAGATTTACCACATCAATCTTATTGGTGATCAGACAACAAGAAGCATTAAGCTTAAGACTAAATAAGTAAACCTTTAAATTATCCAAACTATAAAACAACCCATTATAAACCGGTGATATTAGATTTCATCACAACCCCAGATAACTGGCTTAGTTAGGACACATATTTACGGGTAGTAAAAACTTAAATAAAATAAAAGACATAAAGTAAATGCTGAAAAGTAAATTGCTGAAAAGTAAATGACGGAAAGTAAATGCTGAAATTAAATACTGAAAATTAAATGCTGAAAGTAAATGCTGAAAGTAAATTACTGAAAAGTAAATTGCTGAAAAGTAAATTGCTGAAAAGTAAATAAAGTAAAAGTACAATAAAAGAAAATGCTGAGGTAAAATGATCCACTTTTATTACTTCTATTTTAGATATCTCCCTTAATATAATATTAACTTTGCATGATAATTACCAATCAGCCATTAAGGCGGTATCCAGATTAAGTCAAATTAATAATTAATTATCAACCGACCAATCAGGCGGTATCCAGTTTAGTCAGGTTAAAACCAATTTAAATAATTACCAACCGACCAATATGGCGGTATCCTCGTTAAGTCAGGTTTTAACTAGTTTATATATTATAATTAAGGGAGATTAATCTTAATATTAGTAATAAAAGTTTTACATTTTACCCCAACAAATGGGAGTTACCTCCTCATTACTGAAAAGTAAAAACTGAAAATTAAAGAAAGAAAAGTATTATGCGTAAAAGTAAATTGCGGAAAGTAAAAACTGAAAAGTAAAGAAAAGAAAGTGCGAAAACGGAAATTAATTACTGAAAGCTGTAAATAAACAAACAAGATACAATTTTCTTAGTATTCTTAAGGAATTCCTTAGAAGAAAGTATGAATTTTACAAATGAAATGGCTTGGTATTTATAGGCAAAATTTTACCTCCATCGAATCATCCACCAAATCCATTATTAATTGCTCCACTAATTACTTATCATGTTTGGTGGTGATTTGATAATTTTTATTATTTATTTATTTATTAATTTATTTTTTTTGCTTTGAAAATGATTGAAAGTGGCTTTAATAATTACACACAACACACTTCTGGATGGTTCATCAATTTCGGGCATGAAATCTTCAGAATTCAAAATTATATTGTCTTTCACAGTTGTATATCTTCGAGTCTTCTTTAATCTGGAACTTGAATCAGCTCAATCCGCTATCGGAGTAAAACGTTATGCCCAAAATACGACAGATGCGCAAAACTGGAATTTCCAAAACTGCACTTCGTTGAAACGCCCTTTCAAGTTTCCAATCTCCAAAATTAAAATGTCAAGTCCATTTTTGCCCTTATTTGACCCACATTTCGTCCTCAATGATTTCATTGGGTCCCAATATTATTTTATCTGTAAAATAAACTAAAACACATCAAAACGTTCATCAAACCCGAGAAACTAAACAAAATATTAAGTAAAGGGGGCGGTAAATATTGATATATTTTCCGCTCATCATGCATCCTCTGGTCGGTCAAATCTGGGAGACCGAGTCCGGACTTTCTTTCGGGCTGAGGAACAAGTCAAACCTTCTGAACACATGACCCTCTAAAAGGGGAAATCTCATTCCTACCCTTACTGAACTGCTCAATTACCTTAGTTACAGAAATCTCCATCAACAAGAGTATATCGTTGTTCACACAAAATGAACGAAACCAAATGGTTGAATGAGATTGTCACTTGCAGCTAGCAACATCAACTACAAAATATAGCACACTTACAGTATGTTAATAGCAATGAATAAATTTTAAAGTTCTGTTAGAGGAGAATTTCTTCAACATTTTAGTATGCACTAAGAATATATAAATAAATTAAAAAAAAAAAAATCAATCATGAAGGAAATGCTCAGTTTCCATATATTTTTCAATATTCAAGTTGTTCCAAATTATAGATGTCATTTTCATCCAACTTTGTGAACCACTTTGTGCCATTATCACTTTTAACTTTTTGTTTGATTTTTTTTTAAAAAAAATTCATTGGAGGGTCTCAACTCTCAAGTTAATAAATCACATATTCAAAAAAACTTCAGCTACAATTCTTGATCATACTATAGCATCAAATATGCATAAAATCACCCAAAAAAAGTTAGTTAGAAGAGTAATGTTATTTTGACTAGGGATGGCAAAATTTTCTTGGGGATGGAGGCTTGCAGGGTCCTAGTATGTTAGGAATTGATAAATAGATAATTTTATATACTTGATGGTTAGATAAGTCGGGTATGAATATTGACATATCCGTTCAGATTGAGGTATATATAATATCTGTGCGAATGGGGCACCACTAGGGCTCGGTATGTTAGAGGCGGATAACATATCCGCTTGGGTTCATATCTGTGCAGGTATGTAATTTTGCTACGCAAGTCCAAAATTTTTTTACAGAATCGGGTATTTTCGGATCCTGATCGTTGCAGATCCGGCCGAACTTGGACCTTTTTGTCATCCTTATTCATAGTTCACTTCTAGTCACCAGAAAATATATTTTTAAAAAATATTGGACTCATTTGAGATCTAAACATATTTTCCGGAAATTTCAGGCGATAGACAAACACCGAAAAAAATTTCTGATCTGAAAAATAATTTTCATAAAAAATATTTTTTTTACGGAAATCATTTTACACCAAAATAAAAAACCCTTAATTTTATTTTTTTTCTTTAATTTAGCTTGTTAAATAGCCAAAATACCTTATTACTTAGTAAAAATCTAACATTATTAAATATTGGGTGGATAACGATACAATCTTCTAAATTTCGGGTGAATCGATAAAATTTTCTCAATTTTTTGGTAGTTTTGAACTTCAACTTAACTTTGGATTTAAAAAGTAACTTTATTCTAATAACATGTTACCATAATCAGAATACTTAGCAACAATAAATTACAGCATGTAATTTAAAAACTAGTAAATTGCAAAATATGCAAGTTTGAAACCAGAAGCAAGATAAAATGAATTGAAACTGAGTCTTGTGCCAGTCTCTTTAAAATATATTCACTTTCCACCGTTGTGTTTAAAATTAATCCGTGTATGTTTCCCAGGATAAATATAAACTGATAGTTTTATAGCACCACCAAACTATCACATCGAACTTCTATAGTGTTTGAACTTTATAAGTAAATAACTGCAACAACAACTAACATTGACAATAAAATTGTGAACAGACAGTGAATATTATTATAGAACAACCAATACAGTAAAACTGAGAAGCTGCAAGAGTAGGAATGTGAGGATCGTTAGCGACTAGAACGCAATGGTTTTTTAATTTTATAGACCAAAAATGACCTTCCATTTTCACTATATTAAGGGAGTTTTTATAATTATTTAATTTAACAATTAAATAATATAATTGAATTGCCATCATTTTTAAGCATTATGTAACTTATGCCTCATTGAAGAGACACAAAAATTAAAGATGAAATAGCAAAAAGTGACTAACCCGGGTCCGGCTCGATTTGGGCCACATTCGTGTACGCATAACATGCGTGCGCACATTAGTTCTAGGCGAATTATCGCGAATCGAGCTGTGATTTGCACCTCCATGCAAGTGCCCGCATCGACAGAGCATCTATCCATAAGTTCTTATCACTTTAAAAACAAGCAATTATATATAAACTCTTCTATGCTTAATTATTTTTTAGATGTGAGATATCTTTAATTTCCTTCTCAATGAGTGCAGTTTATGAAATAAATTTTCATTCATCCAAGCATTATTTTGAACGTATCAATATACCATTTCGAAGTACTCACAGAGAAGAATTCGAATTGTTCATGATCTCATCATTCCCATAAGTGGATCCCACTTAAAATTGTGAGTCAAAATTTAAAAAAAAAAAATTGATAATTTTCCAAAACTTTCCAACACATTTGTCCTCAATGGCATGTCAAAAGTATTTTTTACCCTTGTGATGTCATTTTTCATTCAACACTATCAATGGAGTTGAGTAATTTTGAACATAATATTACATTATATTAGGATGGACCGACAAACACTTTTCGAGTTTTCGAGTAGTTTACCCTAGGATATGAAAGTATGAAACATGCAAAGGACTTTTTGTTTCTTAATTTTAGTTTTGGTGAGGCTATGAATTTGAGCTTTACAACTCAGCCAAGTATTTAACTAAATGATGCATCCATTACTAATTTGAGCTTAATGCTTATGGTTTAAGATGAGTGTAAAAAATAGTCGTGAATGCATAAATTCTATTGTAAAGAGTTCGAGAGAGCAAACATGATAGAGAAAATAAAATATTAAAAGTGTTTTTAGTAAGGATAATTTTGTAAATAAATGAGGAATGGGAATTATTATTGTGATAAATTGAGGATCAAATATCACTCCACTAATTAAAATATGGTCATGGGCCTATTGAGGCCCAACCCAATAAGACCAAAAGTGCTAGAATCAAACTACTGCCTTTAGTAAAATCCCTAAAAATATAAAATAGGTACTGAATCAACGGCCATATCACAAAGACACCGACAAGCCCCCAAAATCGAACGGATCAGATTTTATTGAGAAATAAGAAAAAGAACTCTAAAATGAAAGGTGAAATTAGGGTTTTTCTCCGGCGTTTAATTCTTGAACATCCCCAATCCAAAACCCACGTCTCTCTTTATTGTTTTTACCATCTGGGTTTTAAAATTCAATCATGGGCAAGGGTCCTGGTCTCTACACTGATATTGGCAAAAAAGCCAGAGGTCCAATTTTTTTTATAATTTTTTCTGGTTCTTTGTTCTTTCACTTAAAGATTATATATTTGTTTGTGGGCGCTACTTATTTTTTGATTTCTTTTTGTGGTTTTTTTTTTTTTTTATGTGTAGATCTTTTGTACAAGGATTATCAGAGTGACCACAAGTTCAGTATTACTACCTACTCTCCAACTGGAGTTGTAAGTTTTTATTTTTATTTTTATTTGTTGTGTTTTTGCTTTTGTTTCAGATTCATTTTTGTTTGTAAACATCATTTGTTGCTCAAAGTTTGTAACTTGCTGTATTTATTGATGTACTTTTGTTTAGAAATAGTGAAATAGTAGTTGGTTTTAGTGTCTCTGAATGGGGAATCTGATAAACCCAAATGCATTTTTAGAGAAGTTTGCCTAGCTGCATATCGAATTGTTGCTAGATCTTGTTGATTAAACTTTTCTTATGCCTTAGAAGGATAATATTGTGTTTGTTTGTAAACACACAATTTTTTTTTGCCTTTATGCATTTTACTTGGCTGTTATTATTGTAGTAGAGTAGGACACTGAACTTGTTTTTTGCTATTTTGAGCTCCCATATATTTTGTCTTTGGATGTGTATACTTGTCTTAAGTGATTGAATTATAATTGTAAGAACTTAATTGGATTTTATTGTTTAAAACTTGTTCTTTTTCTTTATTTAATCATTGTGCAGGCTATTACATCATCTGGAACAAAGAAGGGTGAGCTGTTTCTAGCTGATATTAATACCCAGCTGAAGAACAAGAATATCACAACTGATCTCAAAGTGGACACTGCCTCCAATGTAAATTTTTATTGGAGTTATACTTTTTCCTTTTATATGATCTTAAATCTTTCATTCGATCTCATTTTACTGCTTATCTTTCATAATGTCTTCTTAAACATCTTTATTGTACTGAATATTCTGTTTATGTTTTGAAATCAGCTCTTTACCACTATCACGATTGATGAACCTGCTCCTGGGTTAAAAACAATTCTTAGCTTGAAAGTTCCTGATCAAAGTTCTGGCAAGGTAAATAATTTAACATCCTCTACTTTAGTTTCTTCATACTAAAATTCCATCAGTTAGTTGAGAACAAGGTAACTAACTTTTACATTTTGGATATGTTCCCCCAATGAAAATATCTTTGTATTTACTATTTAATACTATTGGCTGATTTATTTTATTGTTTCATAATTGTGTTACAGATTGAACTCCAGTATTTGCATGATCATGCAGGGATAAGCACAAGTGTTGGTTTGACTGCAAACCCGGTCGTTAACTTCTCAGGTGTGATCGGTACTAATGTACTCTCACTTGGGACTGATCTGTCATTTGACTCCAAATCTGGGAACTTCACAAAATACAATGCTGGTCTGAGCTTCAGCAATGCAGACCTTATTGCTTCATTGACTTTGTGAGTACTTTGTCTTGCATTTCTCTGTTTGCATGTGTTCTTTTGTGAGTATCCAGTTCTGAATAGGGATATTTCTTTTCTACTCAGTGTTGTGCATGATTTGTTGTATTTCGTCCTTGCTGAACGATATTAAAAAACCTCAAGTTTATCAAAACAATTGTCAACATTATATTTGCCTATTGAGAATTAATGTATTTGCTGATCAACATTATTCCGTGTCTAGATTTATATATCTTGGTTTTTGATTTAACATATCTTCATGTAATTCTTTTTCCTTTCTCCCCCTTAATGGTTGATTAGAGGTCTATTTGAGATCATAAAAATGCCTCATGACAATGTCCATGCTGCCTTTTTTACTTTGTTCTTGTTGTGGCTGAATATCATATTTGCCACACCCACAGCTGTTGTAATACCCTAATGGTAGGGGTGAAATATTTTCAAGTTTGATCAACTTGTTACTTGTATTTTGCTTGGATATGGTGAACTGATTTGTTTTTCAAACTAATACATCCATGTTTCTAATGCACAGGAACAACAAGGGGGATTCCCTGGCTGCATCCTACTACCACGCGGTGAATCCCTTGACTGCTGTTGGTGCAGAAGTAGCCCATAGCTTCTCAACCAATGAGAATACCATCACTGTTGGTACCCAGCACACATTAGATCCATTGACCACATTGAAGGCACGAGTGAACAATACTGGAATCGCAAGCGCTCTCATCCAGCATGAGTGGCGTCCAAAGTCATTGTTCACCCTTTCCGGTGAGGTAGACACCAAGGCCATTGAGAAGAGTGCGAAGTTTGGACTGGCATTAGCTCTTAAGCCATAGTTGAGAGAGAATTTAGCCCAACATGGTGGAGAACTGAATGGGTAGGCGTTATTAGCGTAGATTAATTAGCTGCTCAGGCTGATGTGACAATGTTTTTTTTCCCATCTCAGCAGTTTTGGATTGTAAAATAAAATTGGAAGGATCATAAACCTGTCATAACTTTTGAGAGCTTTTACAGTTTCCAATCATCCTTTTTAACCTAGCCTGTGGCATGGTTAGCCAACTCTCAGTGCCACCCATTTATTGCTGATTATGGTTCTGAAGTTCCCAATAATTATTTACTTGGGGGCAGTGGAGATTAGCTTGCTTTCATTGCATGGATTTGATTTTTTTTTTACTCTTAATTATTTCATCTATCAGATATTTAGTGATTACGTACATAAAAAAACATGTCAAATTACCATTCATTTTTCCACAACATGCAATTGGTGGTAGCAAGGTGATGGGATCATAATCACATTGAATTTCTAGCTGAATATATAGATATCTCATTAACTACTTGCACTGGATACTACATAGACGAAGCAAGCTTTTGAGTTACTACTATATATAATGATGTGATACAATGATAAACATCAAAGATACAAGTCATTTCAGAGATGAGAGAGAATTTCTGTAATTATCTGAAGATAATTCAATCAAATGAATCAGAAAGAGGATGCTATTATTGCTTTTCACTTGGCTTTGGTGACTGTTGCGGGTGGTGAAATGGAGAAGCACAATGACCATTTGGATGGGATAAGGTCCTTAATGGTTGTCCATTTCTTGGCATGAATCCTCCCTGTGTTCTAATGCCGACTTTGGAATTTCGGTTGGACCTGGAATTATCTGATCGCATGGTTTGGAAGTAATAGGAGGAGCTGGCCATATCCTTGAGTTTTGGCAAAGGTTTCAAGGTTTCAACAACGTCACTCATCCGCGGTCTGGCCTTGGGGTCGCGGCTAAGGCATTGAGCTGCCAGCT
This sequence comes from Zanthoxylum bungeanum, assembly GCA_019454045.1. Lineage (NCBI taxonomy): Eukaryota > Viridiplantae > Streptophyta > Magnoliopsida > Sapindales > Rutaceae > Zanthoxylum > Zanthoxylum bungeanum. Next base: position 20,060 of record SKCR01026493.1, read on the forward strand.
GGGCTGCTTTCTGAGAACCTTTGATTGAAAAGTGACCTTCGAGGCGAGGGTCCAATAACCGGAAGACTTGTCTTTTGTCTCCAAGATGCGGTCTTGCCCATGCCACAAGGTTGTGTTCCCCGTTTGGTCGGTTTTTATCCATGGATCTTCGGCCAGTCAACATTTCAAGTAAAACTACTCCAAAGCTATAGACATCACTCTTTGATGTCAAATGTCCTAAATCCATAAGAAGCATTTTAGATTTAATTTACAACCCAATGATCAATGGTGCATCTGTGATTTCTAGATAGGGCTGTAATTAATAAATCGCATAAAATACATGTGCAATTTTTGGAATAAGTAATTGACAATGCTTACCAGTCATCACATACTCTGGAGCAGCATAGCCATATGTTCCCATTACTCGAGTAGATACATGTGTTTTACCATCCTCCGGGGCATCTTTGGCAAGTCCAAAATCAGAGATTTTGGCATTGTAATCCTAAAATGTTAAATAGTTTTAGAAGATGAGATAATATATAGATAAAATAATATTGTATTGTGCCAAATGTTTATCACATACTGCATCTAATAAAATATTTGATGCTTTAAAATCTCGATATATCACAGGTTTTTCAGCTTCTTCATGAAGAAAGGCAAGACCCTTAGCAGCACCAAGTGCAATCTTCATTCTGATAGACCAGCAAAGAGGCAAGGACCCTTCTGCATATAACATGGTTGTCACCAAAAAACATTAAATTCTATCATGCAAATTGAAAATGTCAAATTCTCAATTCCATAATGGCATAAATAATCACAAAGAAACAGTCAAGTCAATCTACAATCTAAACTTTATCTTCAGGTTAAAAGCAGGTTGTGAGTTCCAATTCATACAAAGATAATACGCAATTCTTCTTGATAAGATTAATTATGATGGTTGTACCTAAATCTGTCACAGACTTGAATCCTATTCATGAACTTTTAAACAAAAAAATCTAGCGAAGTTTGATAGTCAGAAACAAGAGTTCTGCCCCAATTCAACTGGGGAACAATAATTAGCATATCACTGCTCTAAAGGAAAAGCTGATGCTCAGCAATCAATTTTTCACATTAGGCAAAACTGCAACCTGGATTTGGCCAGAGCTACAGGGGTGATTAAGGTTATTGTTTTCAATAATAGCTATTGCTTTGAGCCCTAACGGCCATTGCTCGTAAGCATGTTATTGTTTGTAATCAATGGCAAGCCTCTCAGATTAGGTTTCTATGCTTATCTACATGGAAGATATAACAATTCATAGGGCTCACCATTAGAAACCACATGGCACATATTGGAACAACCTTATCCTTCATTCTCTATCCACCATTTATTTTGAAAATGGGAAATTTCGCACATACTGATTTGTATAAACTAATTTCTCACAATACTTCTTCACCTGGAAGCTAACAGCTAAAGCTAATTAGCCACACTTAATAATTAAACATACAAGTTATTTAATGTACATCAATGAAACACAACACCACATTTAAGAAGATTAATCGATAGTCAGCCACATACTTCTAAAGAGGTGGTTCTCCAAACTCCCTCGAGGCATAAACTCATATACCAGCAGCCTTTGATCATCTTCAATGCAGTAACCAACCAATTTAACCAAATTGGGATGGAGGAGGTTGCCGAGAAAATTAACTTCAGCCTGATAATGGAATGAAAGTGGGAAGTTTTCAATAAATTTGAAAGGAAAACAAAAAAAAAATGTGGTCCCCACTTTCAATTAAAAGAAAAGGCACAAAAATTCTAGCATGGTTCATACCAGCCACTCTTTATGACCCTGAAGTCGATCATGATTTAGTGTTTTAACTGCAACAGTAAGCCCCGTACCGGGTTTCACAGGAGCAGTTCCATTCTCCTCAATCCACCCTTTGAAGACACAACCAAACCCACCCTCACCAAGAAGACTTTCTGGCCTGAAGTTCCTCGTCGCTAGCTTAAGATCATTGAACCCAAACTTCCGAAGCTGAGAAGCAACCTTCAACTCCTCACTGAATTTCGGAGTTGATGAAGCACTTTCTGCGTTACTTGTTGTCGTAGAGGACACAGGAACAACTGGTTGATCTCTTTCCTCATTTGTGGGTTTACTATCTGCTGATAGACTCAAACCATTAAGAATCATAATCATTTAATGAAAGACAATAAAAATATACCATGATAGAATAACTTCACAGTAATGTATTAATTGTCCCCAAACTTAAGGCAATCCACGAATGCTTTAACGTAAAATGTTCATGAATTAATCAAACTGAGCTCTCTGCTAAATGAGAACTAGTAGACAAACTGATTGCCATCAAATAATCTCACATAAAGCTTAGCATGTGTTTAATAACAACAAATCCACAAACACTTGCTAAAATATCATAGATAATATCAATAAATGAAATTTCTTCCTTTCCTAAAAAGGAAAACAAAAGACTTTAACATATCCAGTGGTGGCCTTGGAGAGGCGACACAGGCGGTCGGCTGGGACCCAAATTTAACCTAAAAATATGACATTTTTTATTCTTGATCATAGGAGTCTCATTTTAAAAACTCAGCAGCTCAGGGCCGCCCCTCAACATATCCTCCACCTCATGCAAAGTAAATCCCTTCAATTAATGATGCTGATACAACAAGAAAAATTAGATTTGGAAAAAAAAAAAACAATAATTTATTATGTGTCTTCACTTCGCTTAGATGGAACCCAGAGATGATAGACAGAGAGATTAAATTTACACATAAAGTCATAAACTTTAATGTTTCTAAGAAAATAAAATCTATGACAAAAACAATAATAATAAAAAAAATTTACCATAATTAGTACTAGTGCCGCCACTCATGGAACTATCAACTTTTGATCTTGAAGGCATGCAACTTTCAATAAAACAGAACCTAACCCAGCATCCAATATCTTTTTCTTCTTCAGCTGCATCTTTCTTCTTCTTCACCTTCCTTGACTTACTATTATTCACTTCCCAATTCTTCACTTTTACAGACTCTGGACTCAAACCCATCTTCACAAAGCTCTAAAATTGATCAACCTCTCATATCATCACTCAATAAAGCTCAAACCCTTTAGCTATAATAATTATAGAAGCTGACCTCCAAAAAAAAAAAAAACACACACAAAAAATAGAAAATTTGGGAAAATCAATGACACTCAGATTGCAAAATTTAGTCAAAAGTTGAGAGAGAGAAAGAGGGCAAGTGTTAGGACCGGCAGCTCGGGCAGTTTGAAACAGAGCGTACGGGCAACTTGGGCAAAAGAGAGAATATTGTTCGGAATAATAACACCTAAGTCCCTCATATTATAAATATTTTTAAATAAGTACATAATTTTTAGTTTGTATCACACCTTGTATTATCAAATTATGACCTATCAAATAACCTTGTATTATTAAAATTATGTCCTATACAAATGGCACATGTATTTAGAAGTGTGAATTAATCGATTTTAACCGATTAATCAAATCGTTCCGACCAATTTTTTTATAATGGTTCAGTTATTGTAATTAAATCGGTTTTTCCGATTAAGATTTTTAACTTTTTCGGTTTTCCGGTTGTGGATACTGGAATTCGGCCGAGGTCCACAATCAGAATTTGTAGGTTGGGGGCATTAGCGATCCTGCAAGACAAAGGTAGAATGAGCAGGAGCAGACTGCCCACCGGTGTGGTGGGTGCCGGGGGCACTCCGACGCTCAAGTCAATAGCATGAAATGAGCAGTAAATATGTAAAATATGAAAACAAGGTTTGAAGTTACCTTGACCTCTCTGGGTGGCCGTGAATGCGGTGATATGTGTCTGTGGGAGTGGGGGGCTCAGAGAGCTTGTGTCAGAGAGCGTAAGCTAGTCAGAGAGCCGTGCTGAGAGTTGAGAATCTCTTCCCTTTTATAGATTGAAGGAAGTCACTTTACAGTTGGAATATAAGTTGTACACGTGATGGTGGGATCTACAATGTGCTGAAGTCTCTGATGATAGGACCCACAACATGTTCAATACTATCTTTCGATAATGAAGAATCTTAGCATGTGAATTTATGCTTTACGCTAGACAAAATGAGGGAAGAGTGGTTGATGAGTTATCCGTAAGCATGTGGCGTGATTATAATTCAATAATGCTAGGTTTTATGGGTTTGATTTTACACTCTTGGGCCTTACTTACTGTAGGGTTTTGAACTGTAAAGACGATTTTACCCTTGGCCCAAATTTGGCCCATACAGTTTGTCTTCTACTCTCTAAGTCAAGAAGTTCTTGATTTAGAGAGTATTTTATACGTGTCGAACGAAACAAGATGTAAGAGTGCCAGTTGAGAATGCATAGTTCATGTTACATACGATAGAGAGAATTCAATGTCTTTTGGACTAAGAGTAGTCTAAGTCTTCAAATTGGTTTGACATTTAGCCATGGGGAATGTCCCCGGTCGACTGAACCAGATGAAAGTTCAGGAAAATCTCTATACTACCGGTCAATGACCAGAGGATCTAGACCAGATGAAGGTCATGTGCTGAACTTGACTCGTTATGAGCCATAGGGGATGTCCCCAGTCAACTGATCTAGATGAAGATCAGGATAATCAATTGACTCTACATGAGTCTATGGCGGATGTCCTCAGTCGACTGATTCAGATGATGATCAGGATAATCAATTGACTCTACATGAGTCTATGGGGGATGTCCCCAGTCGACTGATCCAGATGAAGATCAGGATAATCCCCATACAACGGGTCAAAGGACCATGGGAATCTACAATGTCGTCTGAACAGATGAAGGTCAGGTCTTCAACTTGACTCTACATGAGCCAATGGGGGATGTCCCCAGTCGACTGATCCAGATGAAGATCAGGATAATCAATTGACTCTTTATGAGCCATGGGGGATGTCCCCAGTCGACTGATTCAGATGATGATCAGGATAATCAATTGACTCTTCATGAGTCTATGGGGGATGTCCCCAGTCGACTGATCCATATGAAGATCAGGATAATTCCCATACAACGGGTCAAAGGACCAGAGGAATCTACAATGTCGTCTGACCAGATGAAGGTCAGGTCTTCAACTTGACTCTACATGAGCCAATGTGGGATGTCCCCAGTCGACTAATCCAGATGAAGATCAGGATAATCAATTGACTCTATATGAGCCATGAGGGATGTCCCCAGTCAACTGATCCAAATGAAGATCATGATAATCAATTGACTCTACATGAGTCTATGGGGGATGTCCCCAGTCGACTGATTCAGATGATGATCAGGATAATCAATTGACTTTACATGAGTCTATGGGGGATGTCCCCAGTCGACTGAACCAGATGAGGGTCAGGATAATCTCCATACTACTGGTTATGGACCAGGGGAGTCTTCAAATTTTTCTAGACCAGATGAAGCTCATGTGATGAACTCGACTCTACATGAGCCAATGACATTGCTTGCAAACATTAAAACCATAATCATTGTAAGTAAAGACATGAGAACATTGATACATTTCGTCTGGAGGATTTATTGAGTGACTAGTCAATGGCTTCTCAATGTAAGAAGCATACTCTGTTTGATTGAAATAATGAGAGATCATTTACTTGCCTGCTGTGTTGACTGGGTAGAAGGTTGATAATAAAGTCCCATACGGGGGATTTTTCTTTGTCTTATGTTTCAAGTCAATTATACATATTGATGAAGGTACAAAGGAGTCTACAAATATTAAATCTGATGGAAGTCTAAGAATATTTCATTCTACAACACTTGAAGAAAGTAAATCAGAGTCTACATGACCCGATGAAGGTCCAAGAAAGTACACACACTCCACAATACCTGATGAAGGTACATGGGAGTCTACACACTCCATTATACCTGATGTAGGTACATTGGAGTCTACACACTCCGTATATGATGAAGATCCACGGGGGTCTCCATTTTTCATTCTACATGATCTAAATGAGTCAATGAGGATCTTTATTCTACTAGACCTGAAGAGGTCTATGAGAGTCTTTCCTTCTCATACTATTAATTCTGATGAAGGTCCATAATACTACTGTCGAATGGACTATCAAATGGATCTGATGAAGGTCCATAGGCACGGTCGAATGAACCTAATGAATATCTATGAGAATATTCATACTACAAGACCTGATGAAGGTCATCACTCATTATCTTGATAAGGATTTATAAGACTACGGTCGAATGGACTTGTCGAATGGACTTGATGAAAGTCCAAAAAAATTCATCTCTCACTCTTCTACACCTGAAGAAGATCCATTAGACTATGGTAGAATGAACTTGAAGAATATCTGTCAAGGTCATTACTCATCACACTTCTACAATACTACTGTCGAATGGAGTTTGTCGAATGGACCTGATGAAGGTTCAAGAGACTATAATAGATAAACTTGATTAAAGCCATCAATGTCATATTAATTCTACGAGACTACTGTCGAATGAAGTTGGTCGAATGGACCTGATGAAGGTCAAAGGTCATCACTCATTATACTAAATCTGAAGAAGATCCATGATACTACAGTAGATAAACTTGATGAAAGCCATCAATGTCACCTCCATTCTACGAGACTATTGTCGAATGAAGTTGGTCGAATGGATCTGATAAAGGTCTATGTTAATCTTCACACTACCTGACCATGTGACTATTGTCGAATGGACCTGACAAATGTCCATGAGACACGGTCGTATGAACCTAACGAATGTTTATAAGAATCTTCATTCTACTAGTCCTGATGAAGGTCTAAGAATATCTTCATACTACTATTCCTGATGAAAGTTGGATGATTGGACCGAAAGGATGTCCAAGATGGTTTTCATTCTATCTGACCTGATGAAGGTCAGGAGACTACGGTCGAATGAACCTGATGAAGGTTCATGGGGCTCTTCCAATGCTTCTTAGAATTTATGGAAATCCTTCCATGTAGTCTAGAGTTGATGATAATCTCCATACGTAGAGCGAAGATGATATCTTCATATGTAGTATGGAAGAGATGGATGTCTACCAAGGTCATTACTAATTATACAATACCTGACTAAGGTTAATGATACTACAATAGAATGAACTTTGATGAAAGTCACATAAAATTTCCATACTACCTAATCTAATTCAGGTTGGTCGATTGGAAATAAAGGAGATCCAATAGAGTCTTTTCATTCTACTAGGCATGATAAAAGATTCCATATGTAGTATGAAATTGGCAATATTAAATCAACGTAGCATGAAGATGATGTCTAACCTTTCATGTGATTTGGAGATGAAATTTCATCTGTGTTGTCTCGAGAGGGTCATTATCTTTCAATGTCTTCTGAGCCTTCATGTAATATAGTATGAACCATCTTTCTAATTTCTGAGCTTCATTCGTGTAGTGTCTTATGAAGCCTCATGACAGTGTGCCAATGATCAATTGAATTTACAAAGCTTGAGTTATTGTTGATGTAGTGTAGCATGTAATTTTGTTGCTTGGCTTTGATTTCATACTACAAATGTGAGATTGAGTGAATGATAGCTTATGTTTCTCTGTCTCCTCCACGTGATAAAGCAATATGCACGGACAAATTCACATAGGATCCAATTTGACATAAAATGATCGGATCATATTTACGTATATGTTTGTCGTTTGGAACAAATCGGTTATGGTCTTTTCGTGTCAAATGGTATCACTGCATGGCTGCAATCGCCAACATGATTAGTGGTTTGGGGGAGAATCCATATACCTACCATATAAGGGTTCCATCAAATGAGCTAGATATTGATCACTCTGTGTCAAGTGGAACCATGTGATGTGATACTACACATGTGTCCGTGAAACAAAATTATTCGGAGCAAATGATAAACTTCATTCGACAAAAAATGAACTGTGGTGAATGGACTTTTGGCACATGGGGCAATTTTATAGCTATCCAGGAAAAGAGTATTTATTTTGTGTCGAATGAGGATGCTATATGTCTTAGTAAGTAGATGATATGTTGCTTCTTTTTCATCTGGGGCGAGTGGTGCACAAAGCGATTTCATTGGAAGAGAGTGTCCTCTTTATGCAAAAATGTGTTGAGTCGAATCAAAGGTGAATGAGAGAGTTGGAAAAGTCTCTCACGACAGTGAGGACATATGTTGTTGAACTGAAGACAGAATAAAAAAGGAATGGTAGAATAGTGTGGCATATGAAGAAATAACTGAAGGCCATTCAAGCGACGTTAAAAGTGGAGAGGAAAAGGTTTAGGACTGAATTACAACTTACAAGAAGAGTATGGAATCCTTGAGGAAAGAGAACGAAGAGCTTGTGGGTAGACTGAATAAGGTCTGCTTCGAGGAAGTAGTTCTTGGCGATGGAGCATGATAAATGGACCCTTGAGAAATATACCAAAGATTGTGAAAGGTATGAGACCGAGCTTTCCTTGTCGGATGAAGAAGATGAAGATGTTAAAGAATCAACTTACGTTAAAGGTAAAGCTATTGCAGAAGTGGGATTAGCAGGGTTGGAGGAGCCTCCAAAGGTTACAGAGGTAGGATCAGCAGGGTTGGAGGTGCCACTGAAGGTCGTAGAAGAGAATATGGATGAGATTGGCGAAATCAAGTTATTATGATGCATCTGGAATTTAGCAAATTATTCAAGGTATGGCAGTTAGCAGCCTTCGATGCATAGCTTTTTTATGTTTGTTGAGCCACGGACGCTTGGTAGCTTGGTGGATGATGCGTTTCGAATGGGTATGTTATGAGCATTTTTGCTTTATACATGGTCTCGGCTTTTGGGCTTTATGCACATGGGGCTGGTCTTTGGATTTCTTTGCAACCATGAGAAGTCCAGCACTAGTAGGAAAACATCATGTGGTTATCTTGGCAGCCTTATTATTGGCCCCACTTTATCTCAACTCTTTATTGGTTATGAGGTTCCTTTTGTAGAGTGAAATTTTTCGTCAGCACCTAAGTGTAGCTTTGATGGAAGGAATCTAGAGCATTGGGCACTTTTAGCTTTTGACTACTTGCAATTCTTATTGGAGCCTACGATTTTCTTTTTTAAACTTTTTTTTTTTGGCCCAAACTGGAAGCTTTTCAATGTGGGATTTCGTCCCTTGCGTGAGGCAGCATTTCACACGACCATGTGTTATGAGTATGGGTTGTTAGTTCGTGGGCCTTCATTGGATGTGAGTTGGCCATGTCAAGTGGCTTTCTTGAAGCATGCGCATAGATGTGGCCATTCTACACGGCTTTATTGCTCGGCTTGTATTTGGACTAGGGGAGTGCAGTTTTTTTTTTCTTTTTTGGATTTGGGCTTATGGCGTGGACCATTTTGCAAGATTCTCTTCCATTGATGTATGGTCACATCTTTACTTAAAGAATGTACGATATACTAATATATGCATATGTCACGTATGTAGGCATTGTCGAATGGAATTAATGTTAGCCTTCTCCATTCATGTCGAGTGAGACATTCAGCTCATGTTGAGGTAGTGTCGAATAGAGCATCTGCCTATGCCGAACATTCTAAGCTCCATATCGTATGAAATGTCCCTCCATAAAATGGAGCTTTGGTGAGTGGTCTGTTATATTAGGTTGTGTGCATGTGATCTAGAATTTGTTTGTTGCTTGAAGCCATGAGTAGTTGCGTTTTAGAATCGTAGACTAAGATATATTTACATGCTATGAATCACTAAGGCCCCACGGTGGGCGCCAAATTGTGGACGCTGGAATTCGGTCGAGGTCCACAATCAGAATTTGTAGGTTGGGGGCATTAGCGATCCTGCAAGACAAAGGTAGAATGAGCGGGAGCAGACTGCCCACCGGTGTGGTGGGTGCCGGGGGCACTCCGACGCTCAAGTCAATAGCATGAAATGAGCAGTAAATATGTAAAATATGAAAACAAGGTTTGAAGTTACCTTGACCTCTCTGGGTGGCCGTGAAGGCGGTGTGATATGTGTCTGTGGGAGTGGGGGGCTCAGAGAGCTTGTGTTGAGAGCGTAAGCTAGTCAGAGAGCCCTGCTGAGAGTTGAGAATCTCTTCCCTTTTATAGATTGAAGGAAGTCACTTTACAGTTGGAATATAAGTTGTACACGTGATGGTGGGATCTACAATGTGCTGAAGTTTCTGATGATAGGACCCAACAACATGTTCAATACTATCTTTCGATAATGAAGAATCTTAGCATGTGAATTTATGCTTTACGCTAGACAAACTGAGGGAATAGTGGTTGATGAGTTATCCGTAAGCATGTGGCGTGATTATAATTCAATAATGCTAGGTTTTATGGGTTTGATTTTACACTTGGCCTTACTTACTGTAGGGTTTTGAACTGTAAAGACGATTTTACCATTGGCCCAAATTTGGCCCACACACCGGTTCGGTTAAGGTGTGAGATTTGTATAACCGAACCGACTAATTATCGATTACAAACCATAATTTGACTCTATATTTTTAATTAAAATGAAATTAAATTTTTTTACCGTATGCCTCAACTGAGTGTAGTTGTAAACTGCTTTTTGATGCATTTAAATTTATCTTCTATGTTAAACACATATATGTTTGTCTTTTTAATGAATTTAAATTTATATCAATATGTTAATGTGGATTGTATTTGTGGAGATTCGGCACTGGTTAATAATCGAATTAACCGAAATCGATCGAAAAATAATGGTTTTAAATCAGTTAAATATTTACTTAATCAAAAATTCGGTTTGGTTAAAAAAATCAAGAATTAACCGACCGATGTATACTCCTACATATATTACTGCTATTATATAACAACGGATACTCTTCAGTCATCTGAAATTCGAAGTTGGGACCTATTTGACACGTATAAGAAAATCTTTTCTAATTTTACAAATTAATGACACAAAGGATGGAGCTAGATGTTATTGGTCGGTTTTGCTTGCTTGGTCTCTCAATTGTTGACTTTTGTCATTTGTGGATGGAGATGTGGAGTTAATTTTTGTGCCAAACTTTTTATAAATTAATATATATATATATTTTTGGTCATGGTTCGGTTTGATTCTTGAACCGAATCGAATTAAAATTCGGTTCGATTTTTTATTTTTTAATGGAAAAAATTGGTACTGATCCGAATTTTAAGATTACAATTTCATATTATGTAGAACCGTAACTGAATCATTTGGGTTTCGGTTCGGTTTCGATTTTGGAATAGGAATCAGATGAAATCATAACCTACGGTTCCATCCGGGTCAATTCCGAACCGAATCTATATATATATATATATTTATATATATATATATTATAATTAGGAATATGAAAAAAGATTATAAAAAACTAATTGGATCCGGACAATAAAATAAACATATGCTAAAATCATTCAAGTCCTAGGAAGATAGATCAGATAATTATGAACTTTTTTAATATTTTTTTTATTTTATTGATATTATGATGTAACATATGATCATAATACCACTGGGGTCAAATAAAATATTAAAATGTTGTATTAATTATACATTTCAAATTGGAAATTTTATATTATAAATTATTAATGCCTGTGAATGTGATTAAAAACCAAATCATATATTACTTATATGTATTTATTTTATATGTCATATATTGTGATGAAATTTTTAATTATAAAGAAATTTCACTGTCAAATTATTTCACACGAATTTAATCAGAATAAGTAAAATCTCTGACTATCATCGAAAAATTTTCAATTGATGCAAATCCAATGAAATTTCGACGTGTTAGTATTTTGGGGGGCCTATAAAAAATTCAGAATAGTTAGCCAAATTGACTTGTGAATGCTGCCATTTTCAGACGATAGTGGAATTACAAATAAATTTTGTTAGTGGGCATTAATTGTTTGTTGAAAAACATGCGATTTCATCAATCTGGCCATTTGCTTGTCTTGCTTTTTGACACATGAGCTACTACTTCTTATCAATTAGACCAATTGCTTTTGTATATATGTAACACCAATGATTAGAAGGAAAGAGGTATAAAGTTAGTAGAAAAATTAACTTGGGACGGTGCCGAATGGGCAATTAGGATAATATAAATTTGGACCAACAAATAAATATGTAATATGCAAAGTTGTATTAATAGAATTTCATTAAAAAAAATCATATTTCTCATCATTTAAATACATACTTATAATCAATAATATGGTAAAAAAAAAAAAAAACCCCACTTATAATCACATTTAAATATGCCTAAATAAATACATACTCACACACATACCTAATTGACAGTCATTTTATGACTGAAGGTTGGTAATATGACTGAGGTCATAAGTATGACTAAGGGTCGACGATATACTTTAGATCACAATTTTCACTGCGGGTCAACAATGTGTCTGAGATCATAAATGTGACTGAGAGTCAGTAATGTGACTGATATTACAATTGACTGTATTCAATATGACTGAGGTTCGGTAATGTGGTTGAGATCACAAATGTGACTGAGATACAACCATAATTAAATTACCAGTCACCCAACTGAAAGTCATATTATGATTGAGGGTAAAAATACAATTATGACTCAGTTCCAGGCCCGGCCCTTGGACAGTGCCACAAGGGCTGCTGTCCAGGGCCCAAGGCCAAAAAAGGACACCAAGAGAAATACTTTCTTCTATTACTATGTGGATTGTGAGTCAGGCCAAACTAGAAAACCATTGTTTCTGTGATTTTTTTCGTATTTTATATACTGGCGTAGAATATAAATCTCAACGGATGTTAATACTTTTTCTTAATTTTTTAATTGTCCAGACAGCTGCAGAGTATAATCGGCGCAAAGAAATTTTTTTCAAGGAGCTTGAAATTGTTTTCGGAGACGTGGTATGATTCTTTTCATTCATTATCATATTTTATTGATTTTCAGGTTAAATGTTTGCTTTTTCTGTGAGCTTTATATTAATCAGAAGCAAGTAGGAGTTGATTTAGAGTTTTCTTTTCCCATTTAAATATTTATGTGATATTCTTGAATATCAATTTATCGGTATTTTTTATTGTTCTTTATATTAAATGCATATTTTCCAATCTAAATTTATGAATTAAGTTGTTGTTTGAGAGAGGAATTTGAAAAGACGTTTGATCGTTTGTGCTTTATACATTATGTATGTTTAGAAAAGACATTATGATGAAGTTGATGGTAATGAGAGGGAACAACAGTCTGTTGAAGAATCATTTAGAACAGATTATTTTCTTGTTATAGTGGATATTGCTCTTTCTCAACTGAAAAACAGATTTGAACAGTACAATCAGGTAATTTCATTGGATGATCAACAGTTAAAAGAAAATTGTATGAATCTTGAAGCACATTTGAAAGATGGAAATACCATGGATATAGATGGAACGAACTTATGTTCTGAATTACAGGTGTTGCAAATGATGTTACATGAAGAAGCATTTCTCTCTAATAACCCTTGGACATCCATGGAAATACCAAACTTTGTAAAAGAAACCAACACGTGTCCTAATGTTATGATTACTTATCGTGTACTATTGACTGTACCTGTGACCGTGGCATCTGCAGAAAGAAATTTTTCAAAATTGAAATTATTAAAATCTTACTTGCGGACCACCATGACTCAAATTAGGCTAAATGGATTAGCAATTTTATGCATTGAAAATGATGAGATTGAAGACTTGGAGTATGATGATATAATTGATGATTTTGCTTCAAAAAATGCTAGAAGACAATTTCTTAAAGGTTGAAATTTCAAGGAGCTTTGATAGGAATTGTTGTATATGATTGTATTTTTTGTTGTCGGGGTTTAGGTACTATGTCCCCCCCCCCTTGTATATTTTCTTAAGCAATATAATTTGGGCGTGAGGGCCGAGCCCCCCAGCTTCGACCGGGTTCCAGCCCTCGTTAAATATTATTTTTTAAACATGTTTTCGTAATAAAAAAAGGGCACATTTTGAACCTTCGCACCGGGCACCCAAAAACTCAGGACTGACCCTGCTCAGTTCTTTGTGGTTTAAGTAAAATCTTATTATGATTGTGCTCGTGTTAATGTGACTAAGGGTTGGTACTGTGACCAATGTAACTAAAGTGACTAAAGGTAAGTAATGTAACTGAAGCACACATAATACAATTTTTAGTCACTGATGTGAGTAGGTAAAAATAAGAAAATAACGAATGTATATTGTTGTTTAGGATATGGTTTCAACTTTTATGATAAAGTTCAAATTTTTCATACTAAATTTCAATACTTGGTTTCTTTCTACGTAGTCATTGAGTTACGGTATAGAACAAAATTGAAGTGTTCTTGATGAATCAGTAATCTGATTATAAAATTTGTAGATTGGTTACACAAAAATAAAGTTATAATGGGGATAATTAGAAAACATAAAGATAAGTTAACAAAATATTTAGATGGGTGGGTGATCGCGATTTTGTATAGCACGCAAACGCACGTATAGCACAAATAGTATAAAAATATCGATCCCACAAGAAATTATTATTAGTGTTTAATACTAAAGTAAAGTAAAAGGAAAGTAAAGAATAAGCAAGAGAAAATATCAAGATAAGAAGAACCAAGAATCATAACTTCCTCATAATATTCCTTTAAATTAATCTCATATATTTATAACTGAACAACTATATGAATTATTAACATAGAATACGAAATTATCTACAAGTCTCTTCCGATGGTCAAATAGAGACGCTCAATTTAGTTCAATTACATATATTCCTATGATAATTAATCTAAGTCTAACTCATTAAGTTCAAGTTCTAATTATAGCTATGCATGCCCTACATGTATATTCTTATCCCGCATGAAAATCTAATCAACAAAATGAGATCACATGTTATCAATTTTAATCACATTATTTGGATATCTTATGGAAAAGTTGTGGACAAAATATTGAAAATTACGTAAATTAGGAAGTCACTAGTGCAAATCGGGAATTTCGAATTTTTCACTCCCTTTTACTCAATCTTCGTATAATGTATCCTAAACAATAAAACAATAAATATTAGTGCATTTAACACATTCAATTCAAGAACATAATTTAAAGACAAACTAATAATAAATACAGTTGAAAAGTGTATATTATACATATTCATCAGTGGGACATAAAAGTAAGTGTAAGAACTGCAATGCAAGAGCTAGCAGATGAGTAATTTTACAATTTTTTAGAAACTTCGACAGATTCTTGATTCCAATTTCCAGTTCTTGATTTATTGAATATTTAGGAATCAACTCTATGGTGAACTTTTGGAGGGAAACTAGAAAAGCCGTACTCATAAGTCATAATTGTCGTTCTGTTTCAGGTAAATTTCAAATAGGTCCATAAGAGAAAATAACACCCAAACCCCTCAAAGATTTATACAATTAGACAAAATTTATATTTTACAACTGCAATAAAGTATTTTATTTCCATACATGCTTCCATTTTCCAATTTATTTATTTCACTTTATAATTTTGTTGATAAGTAACTACTAAGCATGGTAATGGACCATGCTTTGATAAGTCCGGATTGAGCTCGATAAATAGTATTTAGGCACGGGTCTGGAAACAATCCGGCCCGAGCTATTATTGGGCCGGTCCGACCCAAAATCTGTCTCGAGCTCGGATTTGGATCAGACTTTATCAGGCTCGATTTTTTTATAAATATATTGTAGTAAAATCTCTAAATATGTATATATAGTATGGATACATGGAGGGTCATGTCCCTTGAGTAGTGGCCTTTGGGAATGACAGTAACATGTAGGGACATGTCTTCTATAATTGAAAAAACATGCCTTTAGACTGCAAAGGGTTTAAGGAATGGATATAACCCTTAGGAGGGTTACACCCCAAATCAAAGGGTGCCCTCAAAGGCACCCTTCCATGTCTTTATAAATGAGTCTTCTTGTTCATTCAAAGGATCCATAACATTCATAAGTCTTGAGTCACATCAATTTCATTTTTGGAGTCAAGAGAGAGATTCCAACATTGTCCTAGTTCAAGATTTTATTAAGGTGTGCCCCTTGAACAAGAGGAATCCAAGTTATCATGGGAGGACGTTAACCACAAAATTCGTAGAGCACCGAGACATGGCTAATAAATTCTTAAGGACAAAGACAACTCGACTTGGACTTAAAGTTTTCAGTGTCTTCTTCGTTTTCCAAGTTTTCTCTAAGTTTTAGAATTTATGTTTAATATTGACATGTTAGTGTAGATTTGATTTCATGTTTATGTTCTGGTTTTGATTTATTTGATATATATTGATTTCGTTTAATGACACATAATTCCCCTACATATATATATATTTTTTATTTTTTTAAAGCCCGGGCCTTATTAGGCCATGCATAGTAACCACCATATAGCCTTATTAGGTCACTGAACAACATTAGTAAGTAAAAGAATTGTAAAAATCTGTAGCAAGCTCTTCTAAGACTCTTATATCCCCTCACAGATGATGAAATGCGATGAAATCTAGACCTGTTGTTAGCCAATTGCACTGATCAATTCTCTTCATCAACCCATGCCAACGATCCCATGATCAGATTTTTGCTTGCAAGCTCCTCTGGCGATGGCGAGAGATATGCAATCTTCTTCCTAAAGATGTAAAATGTTTAAGCATTAGTACGTACAAGTGCAAACCAGAAACAACATTATAAAAACAGATGCTTCGTATCAGTGTTGAGAATTCGAACTTTTTCATGTCGATGCCTAGGATACAGATAAATCCATCAACATTGCTGCAGCAAACAAGAATTTCAAATTTTAAATTATAGAAAGAAGGATTGCTAACTGTCTAGAGAGTAATTTTTTTTTTTTTTTTTTGAAAAATATTGACAATTACCATGATATAATCTTGTCTGTTTCCATAGTGAAAGAAATAGCAAGAACTTGATTCACCAATTGTTGGCTAAAATCAACAGTTACTAACTTCAGAGGGAAGCTTGCAACATTTTGTGCCCCAATTTGCAAAGCTGATGTTGCGGCCTGCGGTCCATCAGCAATTCGATAGACACACAAATCTCTGAACTTTGAAACAGCATAATGTGGGCAGAAATCCTTTTTCACTCTGTAAAAGTATTGCTGGATGAACTAATATTAAATGAAAGAGTAGCACAAAAGTTGAAACAACTCATAGAAACTGAAATAAAACTATTTGCAATGGGGAAAAGAAAAAGGCCGACGTTTACCCTCATCCTATCACTTATGGCCTTCTCACGAGCTTCTTTATTCCTGGACACAACACCACCTGACTTCTGAAGTTTCAAAACCTCCATGTTAGGTCTGTTCCTTAATTCGTTACTCAGTATGTTGAAAAGTTTATCCTGCAACCGAGTGCGCTTACACTTACAGAGTAACTAAACCTAAACTCATTGAAACTCGAAAAAGATCAAGATTTACCTGACCCAAAACCAGGACAACATTGGCATTGAATGTCTCAATCACATGGAGAAGCAACTGCGAAAAGAATCAAAACATCCTGAGCCTTTAAGCAACATACTTTGAACTTTATATATTAAGGAGGACATTCTTTAAATTAATCGATATGCTTGTGATAAAAAAATCTTTAAAATACAATCACCTCAGTTCCTAAACCTTCTTTCCATCCCATGGTGTTTATCACCATGCCAGATGTTCGAGATTCCAAATCAAAAGAAAAGCGTCTATCCAGCATTTGGGCAAGCTCCTTCATCAGCATCTTGTACAACTCTACATTCTCGCTGCAAATAATCAAAAAATTTATAATTACCCGTGTTGGGCGATTTAAGTGTTATTAACCGAAATTAACATGCATCAATAACAACATGAAATCAAATCATCAAATCATGCCAATATTACACCATAAACCCTAAACTTTAGAGAACAAGAAAAACCTGAAAAAATGACGAAATCAGTGGCCCAAGTCAAGTTTACTATGTCCTTAGGAACTTATTAGCCCCGCCTCGGTGCTCTACGAATTTTGTGGCTAACGTCCTCCCTGGATAACTTGGATTCTTCTTGTTCAATGAGCACTCCTTAACAAGATCTTGAACTAGGACAATGTGGTCTCTCTCTCTTGACTCTAAAATAAATATATGTGACTCAAGACTTCTCAAATTCGGATCCATTTCGAATGAACAAGAAGGCTCATTGTAAAGACATGGAAGGGTGCCATTGGGGCACCCTTTGGATTGGGGTGCAACCATCGTAAGGGTTATACCCCTTCCATGCACCATTTGGAGCCTAAAAGTATGTTCTTCTAAATTGGAGGACATGTCTTTACATATTTGTACCATTCCTATAGGGCACCACCCAAGGGACATGACCCTCCTCCATCTAAACTTGAATTGGGGCGCAACCCTTCTAAGGGTTACACCCTTCCATGCACCATTTGGAGCCTAGTAGTATGTTATTCTAAATTGGAGGATATGTCCCTACATATTTGTACCCTTCCCATAGGGCACCACCCAAGGAACATGACCATCCTCCATCCAAACTTAATATTTAGAGAATTTACAACAATCTCTCACAATTCTCCAAAATATTCATGCAGACACTTGAGAGAGTTTCTGTGAAATAAAACTATATCGAAATAGGTAGCTTTCGCCTTGAACTTTTCCTAGTGAATGAAAATCGAATTTACTTGGCAAACTAGTGACCCATAGTCTTGAACTGTTCTGTCATTAATGTAAACCAAGACAATTGTCAACACATAGCTTTACTTTGACCATTTCCTATTCTAGGATTGTGTTCTTTTCGGCCATGAACATCGGTCCTGGATTCATCAAGCACTTTAAGGAATTCAGCTTGTAAAAATCCATGGAAACGGCCTTACTTCTTACTTGAACTAAGTGATCTACTATGAAGACATAATTTGCCTTTACCCCCATTAGGACTCTTCTCCTAATATAGTGATCATTAAAAGGCTCAGTTTATCCTAATCTTGAACAAGAGGGATCCAGGTTATTCTGGGAGGACGTTAGCCACAAAATCCATAGAGCACCGAGGCGATTCTAATAAGTTCTTATGGACATAGGAAACACGACTTGGACCACTGATTCCGTCATTTTTTCCAGGTTTTTCTTGTTCTCCAAAGTTTAGGGTTTATGGTGTAATATTGGTATGATTTAATAATTTGATTTCATTGTTGTTATTGATGCATGTTAATTTCGGTTAATAACACTTAAAATAGCCCAACAAACTTAAGAACTTATTAGTTTAATGTTGTTAAATAAGAATTTACATGTGTTAAAGATAATTTTCTGGAAAAAATATAGTTTGTGCAGGTAAAATATGCAAGGGCGTTTGAACGCCCAATGAACTCGTAGGCAAAAATTTGAACTTTTCGTAAAACGTTCGAACTCGTATTCAAACACAAGTCTTCTGTCTTAGAATATTCGAACGCGTATTCAAATGTACCACGAACGGAAACCCTTTGGGACATTTCGTTCAAACGTATTTTCAGACACTACACGAACGTAAACTCTATGGAATATTCTGTTTGAACGTGTTCTCGAATACTACACACGAACGTGAACTCTCTGGACCATCTCGTTCGAATGCGTTTACGAACGTTACACGAACATTTTCGAACGAAGAAACGAATGTGACACTAACGAAATTGGTCCTGGAATTATTTTTGATTAAAATAGACTTTGTATAATTTATATTATCATAATATTAACTTAGTTAAATCATATACTATATTATAATAAACTTGGTAGTAAAGATTTAAGTTAATATTAAATATTCAATTATCAGAAGCATACACATAGTGATAAAGTTGAAATTTAATTGTCTGTTGCATGCTTGGTTGAGAATTAAAAATGTAATCTTATACAAGTAATTCCATTCAATCTTGGTTGATTTACACACACCCCCCATACATACATATATATTGTATTAGGAAATTAAAAGTGTAATACTAAGTTTGAATCCCTAAGAGATTCTATTAAGTAGTTACTCTGGACTCCCCTCATCATATGAGAATATACCTTTATTTACTTATTATAATAAACCTTAGTGGTAAATTCAAGGACTTGGTTAATTGGGACTACTGTCCAATATAACAAGTGGATACTTAGTAAATCACTTGAACAAGATCATTCGTTGATCGTTGTATAATTTGTCATTTTTAAACTCATTGATCGCTGTTAGTTTTTCCAGTTACATATGGCTAGCGGAAATATCACAGTATCGGTCACTCATGGAGAAAAATCGGAAAAGTTTGGTAAGCAAACTTTAAGCAATGGCACAAAAAAATGTTGTTCTACCTGACAACGCTGTAGTTAGCTAAGTACCTCAAAGATCCTTCAGACTCTATGGAGGGTGAATCGATAACAGCCAAACAACTACGAAAAGAGACATGGTCGTCAGGCAACTGCTTGTGCAAAAACTATATTTTGGGAGGACTTGACAATACCCTGTACAATGTGTACCAAGGCATGGTTTCTGGGAAGATTCTATGGAAATCTCTCGAAAATAAATACAAAACCGAGGTTCCGGGCAAAAGAAATTTATCGTGGGTAAGTTCCTGGACTACAAAATGGTAGATTCAAGAATGGTAATATCTCAGTTGGGTGAGCTGTAATTGATCATTGATGAAATATTGGATGAAGGAATGAAACTCTGTGAGACGTTTCAAGTTGCTACAATCATTAAAAGTTACCTCCATCATGGAAGAACTTCATGAGCTATCTGAAACACAAAAAGAAACAGATGAGTCTTGAAGACCTTGGGGATCGATTAAGGATCGAAGAGGATAACAGAAAGTCCAAAAAGGCCAGCTACAACACTATGGAGTCTAAGGCCAACATCGTCGAAGATGGAAGGGTAGCAAAAAGAGAAAGAACGGTGGAGCTGATTCTTCCCAACAAACAAGAAGTTCAAAGGGTAGTGCTACAACTATGGAAAAAGCGGTCATATGGCAAAGGACTGCAGAAACAAAAAGTCTCAGGAAAAAGGCAAGAAAAAGAAAAATGAGGCCCATGTCTCTTAAGATGAGCAGTTAACTGATGAGATCTCAGAGATGAACCTCTCATCAGTGGTAACTGAAGCCAACTTGATTGAGAATCCGAGAGAATGGTGGGTAGACACTGGGGTTACTCTTCATATCTGTGCTGATAGTAATATGTTTTCCTCGTATCAGAAAGTCGATGGTGATAATCATCTAACTATGGGAAACTCATCTACCTCTAGAGTGGTTGAACAAGGCACAATAGTTCTGAATATGATATCGGAAAAGAAGTTTACATTGAATAATGTTTTTCATGTTCCAGATATTCGGAAGAACTTGGTCTCGGGCTCTTTCCTTAGTAAGAATGGCTTTAAGCTTGTATTTATTTCTGACAAGTTTATATTGACAAAAAATGATGTCTATGTAGGAAAAGGATACCTCACTGAGGGCCTTTTCAAATTCAATGTAATGACTGTCAATCGACATAATTATAATAATAAAGCTACAACTTCCGCTTATATTATTGAGTCACAAAATATATGGCATGAGAGGTTAGAACATGTTAATTATGATACAATGCGTAAATTAATTAACATGGACGTTATACCTAAATTTGTAATTGATAGACAACATAAGTGTAAGGCATGTGTTGAAGCAAAAATGCATAGAGCATCATTTCATTCCATAAAACGAAGTTCTGAACCCTTGGAACTTGTACACACTGATGTGTGTGATATGAATATTATGCAAACAAGATGAGGTAAAAAGTACTTTGTCTTTTTTACCGATGATAACATAAGATTCTGTTATGTGTATTTGCTGAGGAGCAAAGATGAAGCTATTGAGAGCTTTATACACTACAAGAACGAAGTTGAAAATCAACTTGGCAAGAAAATTAAAAGAATCGGGAGTGATAGAAGTGGTGAATAAGTGTCACCATTTAGTGAATATTATTCCAATCATGGAATTATTCACGAAACTACTGCTCCCTATTCACCTCAATAAAACAGGATTGATGAGCGAAAAAATAGAACGATGAAGGAAATGATGAACACCATGTTGACAAGCTCTAGTTACCCCAGAACTTGTGGGGGGAAGCCTTGGGTCATATTCTAACCTTCTTAGGTTAGGAACCATTACTTTGACAAGACATCGCCATACTTTCAGATATTTATAGGAAGGTACATAACATACAACTCATATGGTGTCTTGTCCAATTTTCTGTGAGGTAGCTTGTTCAGAACGTAGTTGGCGAAGAGCAAGGCTTCCCCCCACAATTCTAGGATAAAGCACAATTTGTCAACATGGCTTTCATCATTTCCTTCAACGTTCGATTTTTACGCTCAACAATCTCGTTTTGTTGAGGTGAATAAGGAGCAGTAGTTTTGTGAATAATTCCATGATTAGAATAATATTCACCAAATGATGAACATATTCACCACCTCTATCACTCCTGATTCTTTTGATTTTATTGTCAAGTTGATTTTCAACTTCGTTCTTACAGTGTATAAAGCTATCAATAGCTTCATCTTTGCTCCTCAGCAAATACATATAACAAATTCTTGTGCTATCATCGATAAAAGTGACGAAGTACTTTTTACCACCTCTTGTTTGCACAATATTCATATCACACACATCAGTGTGTACAAGTTCCAAGAGTTCAGAACTTCATTCTATGGAATGAAATGATGCTCTATGCATTTTTGCTTCAACACATGCCCCACATTTAAGTTTGCTATCAATTGCAAATTTAGGTATAAGGTCCATGTTAATTAATTTACGCATTGTATCATAATTAACATGTTCTAACCTCTCATGCCATACATTTTATGACTCAATAATATAAACGGAAGTTATAGCTTTATTATTAGCACTGTGTCGATTAACGGTCATTACATTGAATTTGAAAAGGCCCTCAGTAAGGTATCATTTTCCAACATAGACATCATTTTTTGTCAATACAAACTTATGAGAAATAATTACAAGCTTAAAGTCATTCTTGCTAAGGAGAGAGCCCGAGACCAAGTTTTTCCGAATATCAGGATCATGCAAAACATTCTTCAATGTAAGCTCATATCCGGATGTCATCTTCAGAATCACTATGCCTTGTCCAACCACTCTAGAGGTAGACGAGTTTCCCATAGTCAGATGATCACCACCATTGACCTTTTGATACGAGGAAAATATCTTGCACCAGCACAAATATGAAGAGTAGCCCTAGTGTCTACCCACTATTCTCTCGGATTCCCAACCAAGTTGGCTTCAGTTACCATTGCTGAGAGGTTCATCTATGTGATCTTATCAATTAACTACTCATCTTCAGTGACATTGGCGTCATTTTTCTTTTTCTTGCCTTTGTCCTGAGACTTCTTGTTTCTGCAGTCCTTTGCCATATGACCGTTTTTTCCACAGTTGTAGCATTTCCCCTTGAACTTCTTATTTGCTTGGGAAGAATTAACTCCACTGTTCTTTCTCTTTTTGCTACCCTTTCCATCCTCGACAATGTTGGCCTTAGACTCCATAGTCTTATAGTTGGTCTTTTTGGACTTTCTATTGTCCTATCCAATCCTCAATCTAACCCCAAGGTCTTCAAGACTCATTTGTTTCTTTTTGTGTTTTAGATAGCTCCTGAAGCCTTTCCATGATGAAGACAACTTTTCAATGATTGTAGAAACTTGAAACTTCTCACAGAGTTTCATTTCTTTATCTAATATTTCATGAATGATCAATTACAATTCACCCAACGAAGACATTATCGTTCTTGAATCTACCATTTTGTAGTCCAGAAACCTACCCACAATAAATTTCTTTTGCCCGGCATCCTCGGTTTTATATTTCTTTTCGAAAGATTCTCAGAGAATCTTCACAGAAATCATGCCTTGGTACACATTATACATGGTATTGTCAAGTCCTCCCAAAAGGTATTTCTTGCTCAAGAAGTCGCCTGGCGACCATGTCTCTTCTCGCAGTTGCTTGGCTGGTGCTGATTCACCCTCCACAGGATCTAGAGGATCTTTCAGATACTTAGCCAACTGCAGCATTGTCAGGTATAACAATATTTTGCTCTGTCATTGCTTAAAGTTTACTCTACCAAACCTTTCCGATTTTTCTCCATGAGCGATCGGAATAACCAACAGCGATCAATAAGTTTACAAAAGATCAATTGTACAATGATCAACGAATGATCTTGTTCAAGTGATTTACAAAGTATCCATTTGTTGTTATATTGGACAATAGTCCAAAATAACACAAGTCCTTGAATTTACCACTAAGGTTTCTTATGATAAGTAAATAAAGGTATATTCCCAGAGGATGAGGAGGGTCCGGAGTAACCACTTAAATCCCTAATCAGTTAGGCTCTTATCGCCTTTTTGACAGAATATCCTTTAAACACTTCCTCAATAGAATCCCTTCGATATTCAAATTTAGTATTACACTATTAATTTCACAATACAATATATATGTGTATGTGTGTGCGTATATAAATCAACCAAGATTGGATGAAATTACTTGTATAAGATTACACTTTTAATTCTCAACCAAGCATGCAACACACAATTAAATTTCAACTTTATCACTATGTGTATGCTTGTGATAATTGAATACTTAATATCAACTTAAATCTATACTACCAAATTTATTGTAATACAATATATGATTTAACTAAGTTAATACAATGATAATATAAATTATACTAAGTATATTTTAATCAAAAATAGTTCCAGGAACAATTTCGTTAGTGTCACGTTCATTTTTTCGTTCGAACGAAACTGTCCAATCAGTTCATGTTCGTGTAACGTTCGTAAACGCATTCGAACGAGATGTTGCAGAGAGTTCACATTTGTGTAGCTTTCGAGAACGCGTTCAAACGGAATATTCCAGAGAGTTTACATTCGTGTAGCGTCCGAAAATACGTTCGAATGAAATATTCCATAGGGTTTACATTTGTTGTGCGTTTAAATACGCGTTCGAACGTTTAAGGCAGAAGACTTGCGTGCGAGTTGTGTTTGAATATGCGTTCGAATGTCCAGCGTTCGAATGCCCTTGCGTATTTTACATGCACATACTATATTTTTTCCAAAAAATTGTCTTTAACATGTGCAAATTCTTATTTAACAACACTAAAATAATAAGTTCTTAAGTTTGTTGGGCGATTTAAGTGTTATTAACCGAAATTAACATGTATCAGTAACAACAATGAAATCAAATCATCAAATCATGCCAATATTATATCATAAATCCTAAACTTTGGGGAATAAGAAAAACCTGGAAAAAATGACGAAATCAGTGGTCCAAGTCGAGTTTCCTCTGTCCTTAAGAACTTATTAGCCCCGCCTTGGTGCTCTACTGATTTTTTGGCTAACGTCCTCCCAGGATAACTTGGATTCCTCTTGTTCAAGGGGCACTCCTTAACAAGATCTTGAATTATGACCATGGTGGAATCTCTCTCTTGACTCTAAAACAAATATATGTGACTCAAGACTTCTCAAATTCGGATGCAACAAGAAGGCTCCTTATAAAGACATGAAATGGTGTCTTTGGGACACCCTTTGGATTGGGGTGCAACCCTCCCAAGTGTTATACCTCTTCCATGCAATATTAAGAGCCTAGAAGTATGTTTTTCTAAATTGGAGGACATGTCCCTACATGTTTATACCGTTCCCATATGGCACCACCCAACAGACATGACCCTCCTCCATCCAAACTTAATATTTAGAGAATTTACAACATCTAAGTCTCTACATTTTTCTTTTTTGCTGCAGAAGCTTTTTTATAGCCATGAAAAAACAAAGTAATCAATCAAAATATATATATTTGTTACCCAAGATTTGTGTGCCCGAAGTAGTAGTAAAGGGGAAAATATTCTGCCCGAGGGACCCCTTCCACTGGATCAACTGGGACTTTAATCTCCATAGCAGCAATGCATCCAGGAATCGTTACAGATCCTTTGCTGACATTCAAATCCACCAAAGTCGGGTTCCAATCTAGTTTAGTAGCCCAACTAACCAGCATCCTCGACAAGGTGCTTCTTCCAGAATCTTTAGGTCCCACAACAATCACTCTAGGACCCTGCACAAAATTAAGATCCATTTACACTTTACAGATATGTAATCTATTGACTACAGTAAAAAGAAATTACCTGAGAAGTGTTGTAATCCTTGGACACTGATTCTTTTGCATGGTTTCTCCGATTTGTCAACATTCGATTCACATTTACATAAGAAACCATTGGCGTCTGATAAATCAAGAAACCCATTAAATTCCAAACAAGATTTGCAAGAATCATGGAATTAAACAAGCACACACATCGTTTGCCGTATATTCAGTTTCAGTCGCGCCACGAAGTCCAATTGTGGCTCCATGCCAAGTAAAAACCTGATAAATGAACAAAATCATTAATCAATTAACTTCACTAATACTAACAATTTGTTAATTAGCTTCATTAATTAACAACTTACAGCAAATTTGTGACGAGGAGGGAAAGTTAACGAGCGAGCTTTCGGCAATTCAGTTCCAAAAATCTCGGCGGTGCCGTCAAGAAGCCGTAACGTAACTGGTGTTTCACCGACTTCGATTCTCAGTTCGCTATCTTTCTTCAATTTCTTCACACGCATTTCGGGTGACGCCGAAGCCGAAGTTCCTGCCGGTGGGCTACAGAAATCCATGCTAACTCTAGTTCTTGTGATCTTTAACAAATTAATTTTTACATTTTGAGAAATACAAGAAAATGTGGAGAATCAAGGAGAGAAATTGAGGAACAGTTAGCAGAGGAGTAAAATGGTAATTTACCAGAAACTGGATTCCAATTCTTGATTTCTTGAATACGAGGGAATGATTACACAAATGCAGTTACAAATTTTTTTTTCTCCTGAGAGGTTGAAGGAATAGTGGGTTTCGGATTTGTATTTGGAGGGAAGAGAAAAGTCGTTAGTTTACGGTTATTCGGTTCTGTTTCAGATAAATTTCATGTAGATCCATGAATTTTATAAATATATACTTCAAAATCATAAATATTGTATTTTAGATATTTTGTATCCATGTCAACCGGGAGGACTTGATTTACAAATCAAAATCCATGTGTTTATTGACAAGATTTGATAAACCGTAAATATGGCGGATACCCGCGTTCCAACCCATCTTTGTTTATTATTTTTTTCCAACTTTAAAGTTAAAATTAAAATAAAAAGGGACCAAAACACCAAGTTATTGGATATGCCCTCTGGTGAATGAGATGAAGTTACTCTTGGAAGATCTTTAACTCTTGGTGTTAAATGAAATGGGTGTTACTATTGGATGTCAATTTGTACTTTCTCCCTCTCTCTTTTTAATGAAAAATAGTTATTTCCACGGTAAAATTAGATTTACTTTAAATTGATATCTTAGATTAATCCTATAAAAACTCATCAAATTTCAATCTTCAAATATTTATTTGTTGTAGATATTAAAGTAAGAGACCACATTATTTACAACACTCCCCTTGAGATCTATCACTTCAATTTTACAATAATTATCCAACATTCTTTTATTTGTCTCTTATTTTATAAGACGTTATTAAAACAATCAGTTTCTATTTAAGCTTTTTTACAACAACAACAACAACAAAAAAAAAAAAAAAAAAAAACACACAGACATAAGTCGAATGCATTTCATTGGCATGAAGCCAAAACAATGATGATTGAATGCACTTCATTGGCCTGAAGCCAAAATGATGATGATGACCAAACATGATCAACAAAGCCAATTATCATCACATTATTAACGATATGTGTTGCCTTTAATATTCTTGAAGCCGAATCTAACCCCAATGGGTTGCCTCAGTGGTAAAGGCTTTGGGCTTGAGTGGTTTGCTCCCTCTCAGGTTCAAGGTTCGAATCACACTAGATACATTTTCTTGGGGCCATGCCCCCTGGTGTGAAAAGCCAGCGACTTACCCTGATCTGTATTGGGAAACTTCTGAGGGCACGGGGCACAGGTCCCGGGGATTAGTCGAGGTGCGCGTAAGCTGGCCCGAACACTCCGGTTATCCAAAAAAAAAAAAGCCGAATCTGGCTAGCGTGGCCCTTGTTTGGCATTTGGATGATACAGACATTACGCTTTGAATGAATTCTGGGTGATATGATACATGAATTGCATAGAAAATAAAATAAGCTTTCATCAATATAAATAAATCAAAACCTGAAGTTTTGAATTTCAATCCTATAATTAGAATTCGCAGTTCTAATTTATTATGTTATGTTTTTATTGTTATTAGTTTAATATTTTAGTTGTTCTTATTAGTATGTTATGTGGTTGCCATTAAGTTTGACCATCCACATCAGAAAATAAGTACCATATTGAAAATTTGTATTTGTCCAATGTTCTGACCCTATGCGGAATTAATCACAATATTTTAAGATAAGTCCTAAAAATCATTTCTATGGATTTCCAATAAGCACCATTGAGTCTATGCAATTATAATATAAAGCAAAAAATAAAAACAATAAATCAAATCAACACAATAATTTTATTGACGATGTGGAAAACTCGTGTAAGTAAAAAATAACTCCGGGTATCTTGGCTACCAGCCTAAATCCACTATATAAGAGAAAAACTTATAAGGATGGTAAAGGACCTATGGCGGAAACTCCACCGAATCTAGTACCTCTAGATTGCAAGAACTCGAAGAACTCTCAGAGCCCGTACTCCACGGTTTTCTTCAGAACATCTGTAGTCTCTGAGCGGATCAACTCTGCAAGCACGTCGAAACTCCGACTATTAATGTTCCTCCTTGAGAACTCTGAAGGTTTAGTGTTGTGATATTTTATATCGTACTGCAAGTGTACGGTGTCAAGTTTTAGTATAAATTAGTGAAAGAGTGTCGACCCCACAGAGATTGCGTTAACTCGCACTAAGTACTACAATTGATAATCCTAACTTTATTTAGACGATAATTAATAAAGATTTAATTAAATAAATAAATATAAAAACAATTTGATATGAGGAACTAATACGATAGAGATTATAGATCCTGATTTCACCTAGCTATCCCCATATATTTATCATGCTAATTAATCATTGTTCAGTTATATTATTTATAAGTCAAGATTCCTAAAATATCTACTCCCTCTCTCGAGTGCCGAGTGAAAATATCATCAACTATAGACTTTGATATCTCTATAAAAATTAGTAGTTAACAACTCATTACGCTTTGTGATTCTATATTAACGACTTCAAAGGAACTACAGATTCTCTCGAACTCTATAAAATCATAGGTCATATTCTCTAGATCCATTCAAAATCCCCTCTCTCGAGTGATAGATTTCAAACATATATCATCATATTTGTGGCCAACAAACACAAAGCATTAAACTCAAAAGAATATAAATCAATCAATAAAACTTCATAACAAAATTAGCAAACAATACAAGGTTCAAGCATCAGTTACATCATTCTCCAGAATTAAGGAGTTTAGTTCATGACAATAGATAAAAACAATGATAAACAAATCATGAATCTAATGGAAATCATTAGAGTTCTAAGAAAGAAATAAGATGATAAAACCCGAATTGAATCTCTTCATCTTCGGATGTCACCGCCTTTGTCTCCTCTTGTTACTCTTCAATCCTCATCGTTGGATCTAAAAATATATATTCTTGTGTTTTGTGCTGTGTATTAGCCTCCTATTTCAGTATTGGACGAACTAATGTATTTATAATAGAGCCCTGGAGTCATTGGGTATCTTAAAACCTTAAAAGTCACGTTTCTGGAGCGCGTGTGTATGGCTATTCCCACGGCGCCGAGGCGCCAATCTCTCGGCCTTCATGTATGGTACGTAAGATTCTGCCGAGGGCACTGCAACGCTAGTCAATTGGCGATGTGGCGCCCTTATCTCGGGAATTTATTATGGGGTGCGTGAGGCTTGCAGGCGCTGCGGCGCTTGGTCTTTGGCGACGCTGCCCCAGTAATAATTTCTTCACCGGTGCTGCGCCTTGGTCCTATGCTCCCGTGCGCGTCCGATGCATCCGTATGGTCCAAAAACACGTGCAAATATCCTAAGATCCATGTATTAATGCTTCCTACAAATAAAACATAAAATAAACTATAAATGACATTAAATGGCACGAAACATAACAAAATAATAGGCTAAGAATGCCCTAATAAGTGGGTATAAACCGCAGAAATTGGGTTTGGTTGTGTTGAAGGTTTAACAAGGACGAATCTCACCAAGAACTGAGAAGACGAGAAACAAAAAGTCTTCAAGGTGAGAACAAAATGGTTGAAAAACTAAGAATGTATTTAGGCTCAAGATAATGTGTTTTTCAATGCTCGTGAATGAGGTTATATGTTTCTTTATATGTTCAAAATATGAATGCTGACAGCTCCTCCATCCGGGCCGACGGATCCTATCTTGATTCGCACTTGATTAACGGGTGCATCGGTCCACACCCAACGAACATCTAGAGGCCAGACCATGAAAGGTTCTGACATACATGGCATCAAAGTGTGGAGGATCTCACACAAAATCAATGATATCATATAGTCAAAATCGCACATATGCTACTTGAATCGATGAGATTTCTATTGACGGTGGTGTGTACTTTCAAATTTAGGTATCACATGTGAGTCATTCAGTATTCGGTCTCAACCAATACCCACACGTCTATATGAGCTTCCAAAACTCATGGTACATTTGGTTAACCATTGGAACTTTAATTCCAATATACGACATTGTAGTCTTTAGGTATAGGAATTCGACTGTATTCTAAAACCAACAACGATTTAGATATATATATACACATTAAGAATAATTTATAATAGTAATACTTATCTCAATATGGACCCCACCTAGTGTCCAGTATTACTACGTGACTATTCTAAGGTCGATGTCATTCTTAGCATATTTATACATTAATTTAATATGCATGATAACAATACCATTAATAGGTTTGAAATGAAAATATAGTTATTTTTTAATAAATAATAAAATGTGATGTACTATACATTATCGGATTGACGCTTCAAGCATCAACTCCAACAAAAGGGTCTAAAAAATTTATTATTTAAGGTACTTTTACTTCGAAACATTAGATTTTTATTTTGAAAAATATTATTATAAAATAAATTTACCGAATAATAGTACAATTATTTTTATTCTAATAATTATTTTTGTTATTATAAATTAAATTTATAATTAAAATTTATAAATAAAATAAATCATATAGTATATTAACAGTCGTTGTTGCTATGATGTTTATATAAATGAAAATAAAAATTACTGTTGCTGGGACGGATGGACGTCAAACCCGATGCACTCTGGCCGAGTGAGGCCTCCAACATCTGCCTAAAAGACCTCATCTGTGGTCAAACTCATGCATCTTCCTCGGGTGTCCTCTTCGACCTGCAGTAGCTTCTTCTGGGGTCTTCTTTTGTCTTCTTTGGTATTGTCCAACTTGTCCTGGGTGCTAGCTAGCTGTTCTCGAAGGCACGAGTCAGTAAGAGAAGAAACAACAGTGCGTCCAGATGACATTGGCTTCTTACGAGTGACAAGTCTGACATTGTACATTGTCTGGTTCTTGAAAACTAATTGCGATAACTCCTCATCCGGTAAAGAGTCGGACCTGTCTCCTGAGCTTGTCGTTGGACCCCGACTATTTCATTCTGTTTAAAAAAAATGAAGTTAATGTTTGAACTTGAAAAGAAAAAAATTAAATTTAAATATATTATTTTTTTAAATACTTAAACTTACGTAGCAGCGTCCGGCTTCTTCATTGATCCATTTCTTCTTCTCATTGTAGTGCATCACTTGGAAAAAAAACTCCGGAAATGACTGCACCTCACATGTTCTACTTCTGTAAAAAAATATAAAATGATTATTATTAGTAAATTAATGAAATGTTAAAAAATTTTTATGGTTATATTTACCTCAGAATGAATGTTGGACGGTGTTGTGGGAAAATAGCCTTGGAGCTCTCCACGATGGTGTGAAACGCAGGTGACTGCGATTTTCCCCGCATTTGCGTGATATTTATTCTGTATTTAACAATATTGTAAGTAACAAAAAATGAGAGAATTATCAGTTTCGTATTATTTTAAAAATTCTCGTGTTTCTCGCTCGACCAAAGCTCACACAAGAATGTCCAGTCTTACTCCTCTATATAATCAGGTGTGTGGTGTAGAGAGTCCAAAGCCCTATGTTCGTCGAATATTAGTTTCAAGACTTTTGTCCTAAAATCCTTATAACTATTCCCCATGTGGTGGCAGAGATACTTCGGGACGTTTTCTCTTGTGGAGTCTTTTGATTTTCAATAATTCACGTTTACGTAACTACTCATTGGTTCGGTTGTTGCCTGCCTGATTGAGCGATTCAATTGTTTAGGCGATTTCTGTTACTTCTCTCATTTGGATGAGTTTCTCCTAAGCATTAATGTACCACGACACTTGCCTTAATTGAACAACGTTACATTTTTATGTTCCTGATGTCATCTAATTTTTACAATTCAATAAAAATATTAAATCATTAGTTATAAGTATTAGAGTGTATGTCCTAAAATCGGTTATGGTTTAAGGCAAAATATTTTGTAATACATTTTATTTTAATAAGAGATATTTATTTTCTACACATCATTACATCCATATTTTATGTGTATGTCTCGAGATATTATGTCATATGAATATTGTTAATTCAAAAGATGTTTGTGATTATAAGAGTCATATATTTATATGAATAAGTGTTAAATTAAGTTCTTATTAAAATATGATTATTATACAGGACAGTAATATATCACTTGACCAGTATTATTATGTGTCGCTTAGATTTGCTTATGATGTTAATAGAATGGTTGATAAGTCTCATATCATAAGGAAATTAACAAATAATATATACTTTCATTAGTAAAACAAAATACCGAACACGACCACAGAAGCGCACATGGTAATATTATCTAAGGTCATTGATCTTCTTAATAATAGATTAGTTTCATCATATTTTGTCTAACTTGAGATCACATAAAAACTTGTGCGATAGCACTCTTGGTTCAATAGTATATCTTCATTCGACTATTCACGTTCTTTGAATAAATGCTAAATGGCCTTGAGCGATTACGTACAAAGTCACGTGTGTTTCAAGAAGGGATCCGATATCTTTTGATAATAAAAGGTAGAGATGTTCTAAGGAAGCTTGTACGAGCCAAATTTGGGCAAAATGGTAAAATCGATATTTCACTTCCGGACCAACCACAAGGCCAAACACTAATTACTAAAAACCAAAACACTCTAAGAAGCCCAACTTGTAAATTGATATTGGACCAAGAGATCTCACAAGCCCATACCCAATAAAAGACTTGACCAAAATGGCCTATAGACTCATCAGTTACCAAACAAGAAAATGTCTGAACTCATAACTCCCCCATTAAATTGGCCATTTTTGGGCGTCCAACGGACAAAAGAATGAATGAGCACAACTCTCAAAGGGATTATAAAAGAAAAGGGTAATCCATAGTAGAGCAACATGTTATTCTTCTGAAGCTTGAACATTCTCGTTTGAGCTTTCAAAGCATTCCACCCTCGAAATACCAACCCACCACCCTCAAGGCAATCAAATGGAGATTAAGGTAACATCAAGCCTTATTCTTCCTTATTTTCTGTTCATCCTCATCATTGACTTGAGTGTCGGAGTGCCTACGGCACCCACCATACTGATGGACAGTAACCTCCTCGCTTATTTTACCTTTTTTACAGGATCACTAGTGTCACATACTATAAATTCTCGATTGTGGACCTCGAACGAAAATCAGCATCCATAATTTGGCGCTCATCGTAGGGCCCTTAGTGATTTATAGCAAGCAAATATTTCTTGGTGTACGGTTCCTAAATACAATCACTCATAGCTTCAAGCAGTGAGCAGACACCAGATTATATGGCAGCGTAATTAGCCATGCTCCAAGAACGATTACGAACTTTAGAAGATGAAAACCTGAATATGCGAAACTCCCACACAAACCTTCAAAAACAATTAATACTCTCTCTTATACCTATTTTGTAATATATCCTTTCAGTCGATGTTACTAACTTGACTTTTATTGATTGAGGAAACCTATACTTCAACTTCATATCTCTCATTGATTTTTTGGTCACTCGACTAGCACGATTCCGGGTTAAAATATTCATCGGTTCACTTATACTTGGAATACCACTCGACTCTCCGATGGCAGGTAGTGACCTCAGTGGTGTCACGTCAAGGGTATTCCTGATGGGGGTTATGCTATTATTACAAGTCTAACCTCAATAAGATTTTCATTCGACCAATCCCGATAAATTCGATACCTCCCGACTCATTCGAAGATGGATCAATATATTTTTCAATTTGTACACCTAAGCTACCTAAATATTCCTCACTTGACATTCTCCCAAACGACAAAAGTACAAACACCAATATTCTAGATTTTCTACTGTCTAAAAGATCGAAACTACCCAAATCTTCAAACAAAATCGTAAGATTTTCACTATAAAATTCAAGATCAAACAATATATTTTAACTAAGAACAGCTTGAATCTACGTTACGAATATTTAAATATAATGACGAGCACGAGAAGAGTTTGAAGAATACCTTAGAAGTTTGAGACTTCTCCCAACTTGTTGAATGAAGGAAGTTTTCGAGAATAAAGTGAAGGAGTAATTTTGGCACCTCAAATTCTTACCTAAAACACCTCGTAATTCCCACTAGGGTTGTATTGATGCTTGGAGAAGGGCCTAGAAATGTTCAAAATCCCATTATAAGTCCAATTAAATAAGAGGTATATTCAAAATTGATGACTGAGGGAAGTCTTGATTGGTTATCATTTCATGATCAACTGAATGTCGAGTCTTGACAAAGGTAATGATGTCAATCGACACGACTTCATATGAAGTTTTAGCACCCGAGGAAGTTCCACTCGGCATGATATCAAAGGGAGAAGTGGCATCAACGTCCCAATAGACAATACAAGTGAATTCTTGACATGAAGTGGATATCCCAATCGACACTTTTTTTGCCTGGAGACTCAATATGAAAACTGCAGATATTCTGGTCGACATGCATGAAAGAATATTTGGCGAGGATATCCTACTCAACACTACACTTATGGAGGCTTGGTGTGATGGTATTCCAATCGACATGTATGTAAGAAGAATTGGAAAGGCATCCCAGTCGACACTACATGTATAGAGACTTGATGTTAGGACATTCCAATTGACATACACGAATGAAAACTCAGAATGAAGACTATGCCTCAGTCGACATCTCCACGTGTATATAGCTTGAGGTTCGATATGGATCCCATTCGACTCTACACGAGTGTAGCTTGGAGCTTGATATGGATCCCAATAAACTCTACACAAATGAAGACTCAGAATAAAGCCTATGTTCCAGTCAACATCTCCATATATGTAGCTTGGATCTTGATATATATCTCATTCGATACCACCAGTGTATATGACTTGTTGTGGATCCCATACGCGTGTAAAGCTAGAAGTTTTATGTGCATCCCATTCGACACCATTCATGTATAGCTTGGGACTTATTGTTGATCCCAGACGCGTGTATAGCTTGAAGTTTGATGTGCATCTCATTCGACATCTACACGATTGTAGCTTGGGACTTGTTGATGATCTCAATCAACATTACACGTCTGTATGACATTCATCTGGACCAGAAGACATTGAAGGTTCCCCTAGTCCTTTGACCCGTAGAATGGGGATTACCCTGACTTTCATTTGGTTCAGTCGACTGGGAACATTCCTCATGGCTCATGTAGAGTCAATTTGAAGACTTGGCCTTCATCTGATCCAGACGATATTGAAGACTCCCTATGTCATTTGACCCATATAATAGGGATTATTATGGCCTTTATTTGGTTCAGTCGGCTGGGAACATTCCCCATGGCTCATGTAGAGTCAAGTTGAAGACCTGGCCTTCATCTGGTCTAGAAGACATTGAATATTCCCCTGGTCATTTGACCCGTAGAATAGGATTATCCTGACCTTCATTTGGTTTATTCGACTGGTAACATTTTCATGGCTCATGTAGTGTCAAGTTGAAGACCTGGCTTTCATCTGGTCCAGACGACATTGAAGACTCCTCCTGTCTTTTGACCTGTAGAATAGGGATTGTCCTGACCTTCATCTGGTTCACTCAACTGGGAACATTGCCCATGGCTCATGTGGAGTTAAGTTGAAGACCTGTCCTTTAACTGGTCCAGACGATATTGAAGCTCCCTTTATTCTTTGACCCATAGAATGAGGATTATCCGGACCTTCATCATGTTCAGTCGACTGGAAATATTCCCATGGCTCATGTAGAGTTAAGTTGAAGACCTGGCCTTCATATGGTCCATACGACATTGAAGATTCCCCTTGTCCTTTGACCTATAGAATGAGGATTATCCTGGCCTTCATCTGGTTCAGTCGACTGGGAACATCCCCCATGGCTCATGTAGAGTCAAGTTGAAGAACTGGCCTTCATTTGGTCCAGACGATATTAAAGACTCCCCTGGTCTTTTGACCCATAGAATGAGGATTATCATGACCTTCATCTGGTTCAGTCGACAGGGAACATTCCCCATGGCTTACATTGAATTAAGTTGAAGACCTGGCTTTTTTCCGGTCCAGACGCATTGAAGAAACCAAATCAGATTCCATACGATGCTGTGAGACCATGTCTCTATATTAATTTCATTATTTCAAATAAATAACAATCCTTATCCCCTAAGAACTTGGTTGCCAAATATCCACTATTCTAATTAAACTCAACCACCCTTTCTATTTAAAATAACTAAACCTAACTTTCTTTTTCATTATTGTGTGCTTAGTGTGAGTGAAACAATTGATATCAGAGTATTGAAGCTTTGGTTTCAGAACCAGTGAAGAGTAAGAGAGAGAAACAAATTATAGTGAGAGAAAATGCAAACCAATTTAGAGAGAGAAAGTTGGGCAGGAGAGAGAAAGGGCTTGTTCATCATTTTCCGGCCATCTTTTTAGGTAAGTGACCACATCTGGAGAATCACCTCGACGAGACGAATCCAATGCCGCCGGATCTCCACCATAACTCCTCTGCACGCGCCTACACGTGCCATTCACGCGCAACCACTTTGTCGTTCCATGCTCCCACGCGCAGCCGTGCGTAACCGACACCTCCCAGACCAGAATCTTCCCCTCATCGAGATATGTGAGTCAGACACCTCATTTTCCCAATTCGGACATTTGTTTTTCGTGAAACGAGCCTAGAACTAGAGTTAACGGTGTTCGATCGTTCGTCAGTGATCATCGAGCATCATCCATTTCCACCACTACCGTTGTGATCCTGGTGACGTGTACTGACCATGGACCACCTCGTTCTGAATTCTGAATTCTTTGGAGCTCGGTATGTTATACTTTACAGTTTTAGGGGTGTATTAGTAAGATTTTGAAAGTTTTGGACTTATTCGTATTTTGGCATGTTTAGGGACCTAAATGAGTGAATTCTGATTTTTAATGAGTAATATGAGAAAATTGGAAGTTTTACGACTAAATTGATAATATTGGAGAGTATTGGGGTTAAATTATAAATTTGGAAAGTTTATGAGTAAAATCATAATTTTAGTAAAATATAGGGATTTGATCGTAATTTTACACTCTTTCTAGATTTTAGCGAGGACAGATAAATATAGAGAGTTTTGCATAGATTGAGGTAAGTACAAAGCACGATGATTCCCTTAACATAAAAGTTTGTTGATTGATGTTTGATATGTGAGTTAAGTAATATAATATAATATAATATAATATATATATTGAAAAATTGACTGAGTAATTGATAGCATGAGGAAAAAATTATGAATATAACTTTAGAGTATAAATTGTATGCTTGTAATATGAATCGAAGTATTGGAGTATTATGTGTTTTTTAGATAAGTTAATGGATGAAATGCGATGAGATGTGTTGTATTGGATGTTGTTTGAAATTGTTGTTATGCTGCCGAATTTAGTATGATTATGGCCGGATATCCGAGATTATGCGAGATTAGCAGAGGCGTGTGGTTCAATCCCACTCTTGCATATTTATGCGAGATTATATGGTGGGAAACCTTGGGGGTAAGAGATGGACTCTTCCAATGGTTTCAATCCATTATTATACCGAATCTGGATAGCAAACCATGTTTGATTGAGATGTGCTGTTGTGAGTATATTTTGCCTGAGTTAGCTATCATATATATTAACCGTTGGTGAGGTCATGTTGAGAGTATGAGTGTTTTTACTTACTGAGCTCTTTAAGCTCACCCCATATTTCTTAAACATCCCAGGTAGTTCGCCAGCATAACAGTAGCAGTATTAGTACTAGGATTTGACTCGTTTTCCATAGCCGTCAGTCGGGTTGGTCCAGACATTTCTTTTGGCTTTTTTCGATAGGATATTTATAATAATTTCATATTTTCAGACACTTTGGTGTAAACATATATTTGAGATTTATTTGATTGTATTTTATGGGATATTATTTTCTTACGATCTTTTGGTTTAATTGCATGACATATAGGTGCTCGAGCTGAAGTGGTTCGCGAACCCCTTTCTAGGGTTGGGCCCGCTCTAGGGAGGGGGTCGTGAAAATTTTGGTATCAGAGCGTAGGTTATAGATTCTGCAGACACCTTGCATTAGATGAGAGTATTAAATAATTATTTTGTGTTTGTAGGAAAATATCTGGACGTGGTCGTGGTACTGGTACTCAACGTGGGAGAGGGAGAGCTTGATGATACATAAGAGTGTCGGAGCTTAATATTGAGAGACCTCAGACTCGGCCTGTAGATTCTGAACCGGATGTAGCTTCATTTGGTGTTCCATCGATTTTTGAGGTTGGCGAAGGTTCTCGACGCATACCTCCAGTAGTTTCAACAGCTGCACCCACCGCTATTCCTGTAGCTGTAACTGACCCAGCTCCTCCGGTTGCACCTGATATTATAAATGCCGCTCCTTCAGTTCCCCCGATTGCCACTAATCTAGAAGATGTTTTGGGGAGGTTTATTGATGTTGTTGCACATATGGTTTCCAGAGGACCAGTGGCTAATGTACCTTTGAGTAGTAGTGGTAGTACGAGCAAGCTGGACCAGTTTCTTAATTTGAGGCCTCTTTAGTTTCATGATGCAACTGATCTTCTTGCTGCTAAGAAATGGAAGAATGATATTGAGCATATATTCAGTGTGTTAGACTTGACATTTCAAGAGAATGTGAGGTTTGCTGCCTTTAGGATGAGAGGTGAGGCGGAGACTTGGTGGAAGCACACTGAGACTATACTGACATATAAACTGAGAGCACCGGGTTATTGGAGAGCTGATGGACTTAGAAGACCTCAGTATATCACCTGGGATATGTTCGAGGAAGCCATAGTTAATTCGGCGAGAAGAAGACAAATGTGAGAAGTTTAAGGGCGGGCTGAAATATGAGATTATGTCACATATCCCGATTTTGGGGAAGCTGCCATATACAGTACTAGTTGACAGAGCTATGATTGCAGAGAGTGACATCAAGGTCGAGAGGGAGATGGGGCGAGATGAGGTTTCTGATGGGAGACAGAGTAGATTTAATAGTAGATAGTGTTCTCCGTAGCCGAGACACAGTGGAGTACCACCCAGAGGCATACAGAGTGCACCTCCTATAGGACAGTTCTGTGGGGGTCGGACTGAGCAGGTTTATAGTAGAGATACAGTACCATCTATTGATCAGAGTGCAGCGAGTGTAGCATATCGACCGACTAGCACCCGTCGATGCTATAATTGTGGTCAGCAGGGACATATCAGCACATAATGTAACATGACAAAGAGATGTTATGAATCTCGAGGAGTTGTACCGCTGGGGATGGATCTCGATGAGTTGATCAACCAGCAGGAGGAGCAGTGATAGAAGGACGTGGTAGAGGGACCAGTTCTGGTAGTATTCTAGGACAAGGCTTAGGTTTTCCATATGGCAGAGGTAGAGGAACTCCGAGTAGATCATATGGTGGTAGAGGACAAACATCTCAAACATATAATGTACTTGATACTGACAGGGGATGAGTTTTCGCCATGACATAGCAAAATGTACATGATGGTGGTGATGTTGTATCTGGTATAGTTCGAGTATCAGGTACACTTGTTCGAGCTCTTTTTGATACATGTGCCACACATTCTTTTATTGCCACTGCTTGTATTCATTGTTTGGGTAGTGTAGTGGAGTCCAACATGATTCATTTGATTGTGAGTTTTCCTTGGGGAATGACATCAGGATAGATACAGTATACAGATGCCTGAATGTGGAGATTGAGGGGAGACAACTCCCAGTTCTACTTTACTCGTTAGAAATGAAGGACTTCAGTATGATTTTAGGGATGGATTGGCTGATAGAACATGGAGTCGTTATCGATTGTAGCGGCAGGGAAGTGAGGTTTAAGTCAGATAACGGGGAATTCAAGGTAGTTAATGATCGTAGTTGGGTTGTGGCACCTATTATTTCTGATATTTCGACTTACATAATGATCAGACAGAGGTGCAAAGGCTTTTTAACGAGTATTGCTATAGTGGAGGAATGTGGTTCGACGCAGATAGCAGATATTCCAATTGTGAGGGAGTATCATGATGTGTTTCCTGATTAGTTACCTGGATTGCCTCTATGTAGAGATCTAGAGTTCAATATAGATCTGATGTCTGACACTGCCTCTATTTCGATAGCTCCATACCGTATTGCCCCAGCAGAAATGAAGTAGCTGAAAGAACAGTTGCAAGAGCTGTTAGATCGAGTATTTATTTGGCCCAATGTTTCACATTGGGGAGCACCAGTATTATTTGTGAAAAAGAAGGATGAGACTTTAAGATTGTGTATCGATTATCGTCAGCTCAGTAAGGTAACGGTTAAGAACCGGTACCCGTTGCCTCATTTTGATGATTTATTTGATCAACTTCAGAGAGCCTCAGTGTTTTCAAAAATCAATCTTCGATTGGGATATCATCAGATGATGATTCGAGATGTAGATATTTTGAAGACCGTATTCCGTACTAAATACGGACATTATGAGTTCTTAATGATTCCATTCGGACTTACTAATGCACCAGCAGTGTTCATGGGTTTGATGAATAGAGTATTCCAACCGTACTTGGATAAGTTCATTCTGGTGTTCATTGATGACATCCTTGTAAATTCGCCCTCTTAGATCGATCACGAGTAGGACCTTCGATTGGTATTGGATATTTTGAGGAGGGAGCAATTGTATGCCAAGTTCTCCAAATGTGAGTTTCGACTGGACAGAGTGGTATTTCTGGGCCACATCATCTCAGGAGAGTGTATCTATGTGGACCCGCAGAAGGTTGAAGCAGTTCTGAAATGGGAGAGACCAAGGACGGCGTCAGAGGTTCAGAGCTTCTTGGGACTAACATGTTATAACCGTCAATTTATCCGAGATTTCTCTATTATTGCTGCTCTGATGACTCAGTTGATGATAAAGGAAGTAACATTTGTGTAGACTGGCGATTGTGAGAGGACCTTCCAGATTTTGAAGGAGAAATTGACTACTACACCGATACTCACTCTACCGTATGAACTTGATGGATATGTGGTTTATACAGATGTATCACATCAGGGATTCATATGTGTACTGATGCAGCATGTGAGAGTGATTGCGTATGCCTCGAGACAGTTAAAGACCATTGAGAAGAATTATCTCACCCACGATCTGGAGTTAGCAGCGATTGTTCATGCTCTTAAGATTTGGAGGCATTATCTATATGGTTCCAAGTACGAGATTTATACCGACCACAAGAGCCTGAAATATCTTCCCACTCAGAGAGAGTTGAATTTGAGGCAGAGACATTGGATGAAGTTCCTCAGTGACTATGATTGTATTATTAATTATCATCCGAGGAAGGCCAATGTAGTTGCTGATGCCCTCAGTAGGAAGATTATGGGTAAACTGCAATTTTTGAGAGCTAGACAGAGGATGTTCGAGGAGATGGCGACGTTACGTTTGACCTTTGAGGTATCTGACAGATGAAGGCTTCTTGCTTATATGAAAGTTCGACCTACACTAGTAGATAGACTCAAAATAGCATAAGATGGGAATGAACAATGTAAGAAATGGAAAACAGAAGCTGTAGGGGGAGAGATTAGTACTTTCAGACTGAGTTCAGATGATGTATTACTTTTTGATGACAGAGTTGTGGTACCGTCTATCGAAGCACTTAAGCAAGAGATTTTGGATGAAGCTCATGATGCCCCATATAACATGCATCATGGGAGTACCAAGATGTATCAGAATCTGAAGAAAACTTACTGGTGGTCGGGAATGAAGAGAGAGATTGCAGAATTTGTATCTCGTTGCTTGGTTTGTCAGCAGGTCAAAGCAGAACATCAACACCCAGCTGGATTACTCCAGCCTCTACCTATACCTGAGTGGCCATGGGAAAAGATTACGATGGATTTATAGTAGGACTACCGATGACACAGAAAGGCTACGATGCAATTTGGATAATAGTGGATCGATTGGCTAAGTCTGCTCATTTTCTACCGATTCGAGTTACGTGGGGACCAGGGAGACTAACAGAATTGTATGTGGAGCAGATTGTGCGATTACATGGAGTATCGAAATTGATACACTATTAGATACAGATGCCAGATTTACTTCTTATTTTTGGCAGGGTTTCCAGAATTCTATGGCGTCGAAGATTACTATGAGCACAACATTTCACCATCAGATTGATGGGCAGTCAGAGTGGACTATTCAGACATTGGAGGACCTATTGAGATCATGTGTATTGACTTTTGTTAGAGGATGGGATGGTCATTTACATTTGATAGAGTTTGCTTACAACAACAGCTTTCAGGCGAGTATCAGTAGGGCTCCATTTGAGGCATTATATGAGAGGAAGTGCAAGACTCCTGTTTGTTGGGGCGAGGTTAGAGATAGACAGATTCATGGTTCAGACTTGGTAGATATGACATCTGAGGATCAGACTTATTCGAGCTAGATTGTTGGAGGTGCATAGTCGACAGAAAATTTATGCTGACAAAAGAAGAATGGACCTTGAGTTCCAAGTGGGGGATAAAGTCTTCTTAAAAGTCTCCCATTGGAAGGGAGTATTGAGATTTGGCTGGAAGGAAAAATTGGCACTGCGCTATATTAGTCCTTACGAGATATTAGAGAGTGGACAAATTAGCATATTGTCTGGCATTACCACCAGAGTTAGAAAGGATTCATAACGTGTTTCATGTATCAGTGCTGAAGAAATACGTACCCGATCCTACTCACATTCTGGAGAGCCAACCGGACGAATTGAGTGAGAATATAATTTATGAAGAAAAGCCTGTGAAGATTGTAGAGAGGAAAGTCCAAGAGTTGAGATCCAGACAGATCCCCCTTGTAAAGGTCATGTGGACTAATCATCATATATAAGAGGAGACTTGGGAAGTGGAACAAGACATGAGAGAGAAATATCTAGAGCTATTTGAAGATTGAGAAATTTCGAGGATGAAATTTTTTCTAGGGTGTGTAGATTGTGAGACCATGTCTCAATATTATCTTTCATTATTTCAAATAAATAACAATCCCTATCCCCTAAGAACTTGGTAACCAAACACTTACTATCATAATTAAACTCAATCACCCATCCTATTTAAAATAACTAAACCTAACTTTCTTTTTCATTATTATGTGCTTAGTGTGAATGAAACAATTGATATCAGAGTATTGAAGCTTTGATTTCAGAACCAGTGAAGAGTAATAGAGAGAAACAAATTATAGTGAGAGAAAACACAAACTAGTTTAGAGAGAGAGAGAGAAAGTTGGGCAAGAGAGAAAAAGGGCTCGTTCGTCATCTTCCGGCCATCTTTTCCGGCAAGTGACCACATCTAGAGAATTCCCTCGATGAGATGAATTCAACGCCGCCGGACCTCTGCCGTAACTCCTTCGCACGCGCCCACACGTGCCACTCACTCGCTGCCACTTCGTCGTTCCACGCGCCCATGCACCGCCGTGCGTGACCGACACCTCCCGGACCAGAATCTTTCCATCGTCGAGAAACGCGGGTTAGACACCTCGTTTGCCCAATTCAGACCTTCAGTTGTCGTGAAACGAGTCTAGAACGAGAGTTAACGGTGTTCGATCGTTCATCGGTGATCGTCGATCATCATCCATTTCCACCACTGCCATTGTGATCCTGGTGACGTGCACTGTCCATGGACCACCTCGTTATGAAATTCTGAAGTCTTTGGAGCTCGGTACGTT
This sequence comes from Zanthoxylum bungeanum, assembly GCA_019454045.1. Taxonomy (NCBI): domain Eukaryota; kingdom Viridiplantae; phylum Streptophyta; class Magnoliopsida; order Sapindales; family Rutaceae; genus Zanthoxylum; species Zanthoxylum bungeanum. Next base: position 64,100 of record SKCR01026493.1, read on the forward strand.
ATACTTTAAAGTTTTAGGGGTGTATTAGTAAGATTTTGAAAGTTTTGGACTTATTCATATTTTGGCATGTTTAGGGACCTAAATGAGTGAATTCTGATTTTTAGTGAGTAATATGAGATAATTAGAAGTTTTAGGACTGAATTGACAATATGCAAGAGTATTGGGGTTAAATTATAAATTTGAAAATTTTAGGGGTAAAATCATAATTTTAGTAAAATATAGGGACCTAATCGTAATTTTATATTTTTTTTCCAGATTTTAGCGATGACATATAGATATAGAGAGTTTTGCGTGGATTGAGGTAAGTACAAAGCACGATGATTCCCTTAACATAAATGTTTGTTGATTGATGTTTGAAATATGAGTTAAGTAATACACACACACACACACACACACACACACACTAGTGTTTGCCCGTGCCTACAGCACGATATTACAGAATTTACAGAAATTGAGATTATGTTATTTAATTCGTATATAACAAAATGATTTTATTCTCTAATTTATTTGGTAGTTTTCATTTTCCATTAATAAATGATTTTATTCTTTAATTTATTTGGTAGTTTTCATTTTCCATATTTATAGAGATTCCATAATGGAATGATTCTTTATCAGCCATTAGATTATAATGAAATGATTTGAGCCGCCAATTAAGCCACATAAAGATAGCATTTGGATACATTATCTCTCTTAATCCTAACCATTGGTTGCATTCTCTTTCCTCCCACACCATTGTGCTTTATAATAATATATATATATATATATATTGGAAAATTGACTGAGTAATTGATAGCATGAGAACAAAAATTATGAATATAACTTTTGAGTATAAATTGTATGCTTGTAATATGAATCGAAGTATTAGAGTATTATGTGTTTTAAGATAAGTTGATGGATGAAATGCGATGAGATGTGTTGTATTGGATGTTGTGTGAGATTGTTGTTATGCTGCCGGATTTAGTATGATAATGGCCGGATATGCGAGATTAGCAGAGGCTTGTGGTTCAATCCCCCTATTGTATAATTATGCGGGATTATATGGTGGGAAACCTTGGGGGTAAGAGAGGGACTCTCCTAATGGTTTCAATCCATTATTATACCAAATCCGGATAACAAACCTTGTTTGATTGAGATGTGTTGTTGTGAGTATGTTTTGCCTGAGTTAGCTGTCATATATATTAATTGTTATTTTCATATATTCACTATTATATATATATTTTGTTGGTGAGGTCATGTTGAGAGCATGAGTGTTTTTACTTATTGAGCTCTTTAAGCTCACCCCCTCATTCCTAAACATCTCAGGTAGTTCGCCAGCACAACAGTAGCAGTATTAGTACCAGGATTTGACTTGTTTGTCATAGCCTTCAGTCGGATTGGTCCAGATATTTCTTTTAGCTTCTTTAGATAGGACATTTAGGATAATTTCATATTTTCAGACACTTTGGTGTAAACACTTATTTGGGATTTATTTGATTGCATTTTATGAGATATTATTTTCTTACGAACTTTTGGTTCAATTGCATGACATATAGGTGCTCGAACTGAAGTGGTTCACGAACCCCTTTCTAGGGTTGGGCCCGCTCTATGGAGGGGGTCGTGACAGATGCATTTGACAAAGTAATCTCCAAGCCAAAGATTCTTCGACTTAGAGAGTAAAGAACAAACTGTACGTGCCAAATTTGGGCCCAATGGTAAAATCGATAATTCATTTCCGGACCAACCACAAGGCCATACACTAATTATTAAAAACCCAAAAGCCTCTAAGAAGCCCAACTTGTAAACTGATATTGGACCAAGAGATCTCACAAGCCCATACTCAATAAATATTTGACCAAATGACCTATAGACTCATCAGTTACCAAACCAGAAAACGCTTGAACTCGTAATTCCTCCTATTAAATTGGCCGTTTTTGGACGTCCAACGGACAAAAGAATGAATGAGCACACCTCTCAAATGGCTTATAAAAGAAAAAGGTAATCCACAGTAGAGCGACATGTTATTCTTCTGGAGCTTGAGCATTCTCGTTTGAGCTTTCAAAGCATTCCGCCCTCAAAATTCCAACCCATCACCCTCATGGCAATCAAATAGAGATTAAGGTAACATCAAGCCTTGCTCTTCCTTATTTTCTACTCATCCTTATCACTGACTTGAACGTCGAAGTGCCTACGGCACCCACCACACCGATGGTCAGTAACCTCCTCGCTTATTTTACCTTTGTTTGCAGGATCACTAGTGTCCCATACTACATATTCTCGATTGTGGACCTCGGACGAAAATCAGCATCCACAAAGCTCAAGTTGTGGATACAAGTCTTTGGACAATGCAGTCGATATCTTAGAGATATCAAATCCACGATGATCGAGTTTTTAAGAGATGTCGAGTAGAAAGGATTTTACGTGACCATGATCCCATACTCGATAAGGTATATAAATATCAGAAGGAATGAGATTACATGCTCGAAGTGTATTTTAACAAGTTTATATGTTTTCTCACTTCATTCATCGACTAAGGGTCATGACATCCTATCAGGCATTTACCTATGTTCTGTGGGATATCATAAAGATGAAATATTAAAGAGTTAATATTTTCTCACTACTACTCAATAATTAACCTAGGACAATCACACAAATATAATTCTCGTCTATGTTATAAATTCAATAATATTTATTAAAGGTTAATAAATGTTATTTTAGCAAAATAAGTTTTCCTAATAAGATTATAATAAAAAAAAAATTTCGGAAATATTAATTTTATTAATAAATTTGAAATATAAAGCTAAATTTAATTAAAAGGTAATTGTAATCAATTTTTAATTAAAATTAAGTAAATAATTAGTTAATTAATGGGTTAATTAATTATTAGGTTAAGATAATATTTAATTTATTGGGGCAAGATAATATTTCGGAAATATTTAATTATTTAATCTATTGTTAGCCCATTGCACTTAATGCTCTTCATCAACCCATGCCAAGGATTGTAAGATCAGATTTTTGCTTGGAAGCTCACCTGGGTTTGGCGAGAGAGACGCAATCTTCTTCCTATAAACAAGTAACATCAATTGTTCTTGCATACAGAAATCGTGTAATAATGTCCCAAAAAAGAGTATTTCATTTGATTGAGAAACTTCGGTAAGGGACGAAAGCACACAATTTTAAACTAATTTCTAATAAAATAAATTATATTTGCTCTATCGAGTTTTTTGATTTTCATGATCCTTTCTTTTACGTGTCTCAATTTTTCCATATTTTACTCGCCCTCAATCGTTAGATCATGTTTATGTAATTGCTTCTCTGTTCGACTAGTATCTGATTGATTGAGCGATTTGATTATTTGGATGATTTCTGTTGCTTCTCTCATTTGGATGAATTTCTCCTAGACATTATTGTATGCAGCAAAACGAGAGTTTTTATGTCGTAAGAAATTTTGAAGTAAAGAAAGAAGGAGTATCTAAAGAATTAATAATATTAACATGCATCATATTATTTACAAGGAAAGAGTAGCACAAAATTACCAGTGGCGCCAAGAAGTCCAATTATAGATGAACGAAAGTTTAAACTGGATAGATCCGACCTAATATTTACAAATTATGTTTTTATAAAATAAATTGAGTTTTGGTCCAAATGTAATTTCTTTAAAAAACCAATTATGTAAAAATCAAGATTTTTAATTTTTATTTACCATCCAAAGTAGTTAATGGAAAAAGATTGATATAGTAATTTCTTTAAAAACCGAATTATGTAAAAATCAAGATTTTTAATTTTTATTGCCATCAATTTTTTTTTTTAAAAAAAAATACACCACATTTTTTTTAATTAATATATGCACCACAAAATTGTCCTATGTATAACTTTTTACATATTTATAAAATAAAATATTCAAAGTTTTTCAAGCCTTATTTACTAAACAATATTTAGTGTTTAATTAATGCACTTTTAACTATCAGGGTTTATCAAATGATAAACACAAACAAAAAAATAAAATAAAAATTATCTAACTAAATATTTTAAATTATGAATAATGCCCATAAGTTGATATGATAAAAATCCCCACACACACATTCTGATTATATTTAAAGCCATCTTGATCATCTTCCTTAGATAATTCTGTTTTAAATTTAAGTCCTAAACCTATTCAAACTGTAATCATTTATAATGATAGAATCAATCTTTACTTGCAAGTTAAAATTACATGTGCCCATATTTGTTTTTTTGTTTTTTTTTTTTTTTTCTCTTTTTAACATAACAACTCCAAAAATTATAAACTATGCTCATCAAAATTCCATCTTAATTTGCTTTAATATTATTTCTAATAATATTCATCAAAATGACAACAAAAGGAGGGAGTAAACAAGCCTGTGCTGTATGTAAATACCAAAGAAGAAAATGTGAAAAAAATTGCAAGCTTGCCAAATACTTCCCTGCTGATCAACCCAAAACGTTTCAAAATGTTCATCGTTTGTACGGCGTTAGGAGCATTATGAGGATACTCAGCAGTTTACAGGATGATGAAAAGGACATGGCCATGAAAACAATAATTTTCGAGTCTAATATGCGAGCTCAGGATCCTGTTAATGGCTGCTGGGGCCATATTTTTAGACTGCAGCATCAGTTGCAAGCATCAATGGAAGAACTCCGCCAAGTGAGCCAACAGCTAGGGTTTTGGAAAAATCAAACTCAAGCTCCTTCACCTTCTTTGGAATTAGGCAGGGCCATGAACAATTTGGGTATTTATGGTGAGAACAATCATCAGGAGGCAAATGGTTTCTGTGTTGGGATTGATGGTGGTGATGCGAAACACTTTATCAAGATTGATCGAAACCCTAATTATTATAGCAGCATTTTGAATAACATGCCTTTGGGTATTCATATTCCTATGCAACTTCAAGAAATGGAATCCATTTCCATTCACGATGATCATCTTATGGCGTTTCAAACTGCTATTCCTGATCATGGCAAAGGAAAAAAAGTTTCTGATGCATCAAGGTATTTATAATTAATTTCTTGTCACGTTCAATATTATTATTAGTCTAACTTCATGACTTGCACACTTCAATATTGGTGTAATATGCAGATGTAGAATTATGATAGACATGGCTATAGGTCAAGATTTTCATTTCCAATCTCGGATTGAATAATTGGAGATTTTGCACCCGAAAAAAATTTATTTCCGATTCCAGGGATTCCAAACTTGATCGGGATTCATGATTTTTAGAAAATTTTATGTTGCGATCACCTAATTTTGTCCAGCATCCAGTTATGGAATGATACATAATCGGGTTTTGGGCCATTTCACTACCTAAAATATATTTTCAAATTTGTTTAGATGGATTCCAAGAATTGAGAATAAATTAAGCTATTTAACAAGTGATTTATCGAGAAATAATATTTTTTTTCATAGTTTAGAAATTTTGATCAACACTTGTTTATTTTTGTTCTTCATTTTGCAGTAGCAATATCGAATCAAAGGACTCAGAAATTTCTCAAGTTGTCAGAAAGTTTAAGCCGAAGAGTGATGCTTCCTCCAGCAAAATGCTTCAGTTTGATCCTCGTAAAATGACTGGATGAAGATGACGACATAAACCTGAGTGAAGCAATTCATATTCAATTATTATTTGCTTTTGCAATTAATATCTCATGATCCACGATATTTTTTTTTTATATTTTTTGTTTTTGCATTCCTTAATAAGCCATACGAACAGCCATCATATGTATAATTCGAGTTTTTTTTTTTTTTGGTTGACGGCATTTCAATTACAACACACATAGTTTGATTTTTTACAGTCTCTTAATGATTCAAGTGGCTTGATTTATATATTTTCTTCTTCTTCTTCAAACTCTATTTTGATAGGATTTATGTGTTTACGATTATTATTACTACTATATCCCCTTCGAGATTGTTACGAGGGATTTTTGATCCTAGTTGCAGTTGATTTTTATCTTAATTAGTTTTCTTGTTTGAGTTGTATACGTATAATATACATTAATTATGATAATATTGAACTGTTGCGCAAACAAAGGAACCCAAGACACATCAATAGTCGAAGAGACATTAACATATGTAAGATACGGAGTGAGGATAACATAGCAGATCTGCTTACCAAGGCTGTTCCTGTAACACCTCGTCAAAGGCAGGATACTACCGGCATGAGACATGATTGACCCATCTCCATAAGCCTATGAATTTATCAAAAATTCGGCATGATGTATCCTAAAACTGGACAACCTATATCATAGTCCAGCATCAAAGGGAATCTAATAAAACAACAATCAAACAAAAGGACCTCAGGTCCACACAAAACACATCAATATCATCACCTAATGGCTATGTGCCCATATCATCTTTCAATACTCAAGGGCTCTGTGCCCACAACATCATAAGCAATCAAAATATTTACTTAATATATATACAAACCACATGATCAGCACGACTAACAAAACAATAACCAAAATATCTTAGACTTCTTAAACCTCTATAACTTATCCCAGGACACTTACGGGGTGACTGTCGCTTGGGTGATCCACTTCTCGAGCATGACTTCCAAAGCTGAAGTGGTTGACCCATCTAGAAGTCAACCTGTAAAAGTAGCAAACTAGTTTGGTGTGAGTTTTAAAAACTCAGTAAGTAACCATTGTATTATAAACAAACAAGTCAAACATTCAATTCATACAAAGCATCAACCCGAACATCATAAACAAGTCGTTTTATATCGAATCCATTTCCATTATACGTGTTTGCGCGATTTTTGTGCGCGAAGAAAGAAAAACGTGTAAGGTTCAAACCTCATGAGACAAAGTTCCAGCAAAGAGTGTTTGATTAAGTGAATAAGCCTCCAAGGGGCGCAAGCACACAAATTACAGTCCTAAAAGTTATAAAACTAAGAAATAAAAAATATGCTCATTTGAGTGTTCATTTGATCGGTGTTTTCCTCTTTGTACGAGTGAGCTTTTATAGTGAAGCTTGTAAATCGCTTGGGCAGTTCCAGTATCTCCCTGCAGCTGCTGGATCGTGTCTTCAACCGTTGAGCTGTGCATCTCAACTGCTTGATCGTGGAGGGAAAAACTGCTTAACTGCTGTAATCGTGGGATCAAATGCATCACGTGTTCTCGTTCTAATCGCTGCTTCGGTCGTCCTGAGTTCTTTGTCGCTCTAATCTAGTGATTACTCCGATCGCTCTTTCCTTCGTCACCCTTCTTGCCTTCGTCCTTTACTCCTTCGTTCTAGGGCGGTTTCGCTCCAGGGTGACATTTCTTCTTCTGTCAACAATTGTCTCCTAAATTCACCTTGATTGAATTGGAAGTGAAAATCGAGGTGAATTTCTCGGCCTTCCATCCCGGTTCGTTCTTCTCATTTAGGGGAGACCACTACGCCAATTGAGGGCCGGTCTGATGGGTATTCTTTCTCGCCTTCGACTAGCTAGCTACTCGACCGATCCTTCAGTACTGGTAATCTGCGAAACTGGGGAGTGCAGTACCCGAACTCGATCAGCCGCCTCCAACGGACGTAACCCATCCATAATCAAGGGATGCAGTACCTTCTATACAGAAGACCCCCGTCAGTTGTCACTAACGGATGTAGCCCATCCACAATATTACATTCCATTTCACACCTCACACAGTGTGGATGGCCATTAGCTAACTTTTTTACATTCCATTTCACAACTCATTAAACAAAAGTTTTTATTTTCGATAGCCCATGTTCCATGTAGATCTTTTCTTTTTTCCGGCTCTGTTCTGTTCCTTCTGTTCTTTCCCCTTTCATCCATTTAAAAAGGAATTTGCTTGGTTATGGAATACCGAGCTGAGATGTTTTGAGTAGGATTGGCCCTTGGCTGGGCAGTTGGAAGAGGTTTTTTCTTAGAAGCTACTTCTTTAGCCCTCATCTTTTATATACTCTCAAGACATGATATTGTTCTCACTTGCAATGCTTTCCATGTGCTACCTGACCGATTGACGGGTTCTCTGCCCTAAGCCTGACTTTGTCGAAAGTAACATGCAGTATGGTGGTTTTGTCACATGAACTCTGCTTTTCTTATGTCACACGCATCAATAATGGTGATAGCCTGGACGATGCTTCCGGGGGATGACTTATGTTGACACCTGTATTTAGCCGATCTAGTGAAGGTCGATGCTGAGATATCAAGGCTTGGCTGATCTATTGAAGGCTGATGCTGAGATACTGAGGCTTGGCCGATTTAGTAAAGGCCGATGCAGAGATGTTGAGAGTGTGGCAAACCTAAGGGAGACGTTCTCGCCCTGTACTTGAGGGAGAAGTTCTCGCCCTGTAATTTTGTTAGGTCAGCCTTTACAGTCCTATGTTAACCCATCACTTCTGCAATAAATGCGTGACCTTTCCCAATACATTCATCATGACGCCTATTAATGAGCCAATTTTTCCATCACGTCGGTGTTTCTTTTCGTCACACGTCACTCCACATCGAATCATATCCCAACACCTATCCAAGGCAACTCTTTATTCTCTTCATTTTCCCACCGTTTCTATCTTTCGGTGATTTGCATTCCGACATCTGTCTCTGGTTAAATCTTTCATCCGTCTATATAAGGGTTCAACCTCTTCTGGTTTTCACTTTGCTTTTGACCCTCTTCGAAAACCTTTATTCTTTCTTACCTTCAATCTTGCGTTAATGGCGTCTTCTTCTTCTGCCCCCAAAACCAGTTCCTCAACTTTCGCCAACTATAAAATGGCGCTGGACGATTCCTCCATGAGCATTTTTGGTGTTCATACCCTCAATGAGAACTGCGTCCAGTGTGCGCTTGGTCCCATTTTGTTGAAGACGACACCATTGCCACAGCCCCGCTAGCTCAACAGTTCCCTTATTCTTCTAGCCTTCCATTTTTGGAGCCAATTAATATTTCTCCTTTGGCTTAATCCAACCCGATTCGCACTTGGCCCAAACACGACGCCGCATTTGAGTCTTGGTTCCAACATATGCTATTGCATGCGGATACCCGTACCTTTCTAGAGGAACATGGCTTCCTTTCCTTCATCGAACTATCATTGGTCTTGCCTTCTTTTGACCGCAATCTGTTTCCTATCTCTCTACTCTTCTATTCCTCTGAATACAATGTCTTCATCTTCCCCGTTGGTCCTTTCACGATTACTCTTCGTGATATCAGCGCTCTTACTGAGTTGTCCCCTTTGGTGCGCCCATCTCGGCTTGCACAAAATTCTGTTTCCGTCCTCCTCAAATGGACTCTTCGTCCTTCTTGTCCTACTCCACTTTTCTCCGTACCTTTTCCAAATCGATCGGTCCGATCTCGATATTGGAGCGGACAGTCTTCCTCCATTATTGGCTTTGCAAATATATCATTTGCGCACCCAGCCAAAAACCTGTGGTGGGTTACCTTCCTATCTTCTCTGACCTTGCCAATGGTCGTCTTTTGGACCTGACATCTTTCATGTTGGCCGCCACTTATCGTGGTTTGGTCGTACTCCAAAAACAACTTCGGTCGAGGGCTTCACCGATTACCTCTGGCCCTCTGTGGCTCGTTCAACTTTTTCTCCGAGCCTACTTTCCTATTTTTGGCCCGATTGACTCAAATCATTCTTATCCTTGTGTTGGTCTTCTTTTTGGCCAACTTCAGCCATCCTCTCTTCTCATTCGTGCTGCTTTCAAATATTTTTATACCTTCTCTCGGATTCCCTATTTTTCCCTTTTTCTATGGTGGACAGCCCATTATTCGATCATGATATCCATCAGTAGGAAAAGGACGAATCAGGTCTTCGAATATGGCGCAAGTTTTTATGCAGCCGTGACCTGATTCATGACATCCAGACCGGGGCCAATGGCAATGCTGGAGTGGAGGTGTATTCACCTAACTTCATTGCCCGCCAGTTTGATCTCATTCAAGGATGGCCCTTTACATTCTTCCATACTCGCTCCGCTTCATCAGATCATTTTAGAGTCCTTTCGGTCTCTGACATAGAGCATTCCTTGTCGGAGACTCGTTCTTTGATTCTTCTTTTGTTATAGTTCCCTTTACTTTTTGTACATCGGTCCATTCTTCTTTTGACCATTTTTTGGCCATCTGGCCATAAAAGATTCTATTCTTTGCCTTCAATGAGGGTATTCCCTACCATCCAAATATCTTCTAAGTCTTCTGAGTCGGTGGGGTCGAAGAAACTAGCCGAAATGACCAAACCCAAGAAAATCAAACAAGCAAAAAGGAAACAGCCTTCCCCCAGCCATAGCTCTGATTCATACGTGTCGCTCGTACGTCGTCCTAAGGTACGATCTAAAACTTTCGTCTTTCTTGTGCGTCGGTCTAAGATATGTTGAAGTCTTATAAATTTTATATCTTGTGTAGGTGCTAAGATCAGAGCCACCTTCTGCCATGCCCGAAACGACCCAAACTCCAGTGCCCGAAACTCCCATGTTCGAAGGTCCATATGGAGAGGCCGATCCCAATGTAGTCCTGGTCGTTCAGCTTCCCTCGGACGACGACGAGGCAGTTGAGGCTCCAATTGTGGAACAACCGCCAAAATAGGGCGAGAGAGTTGTTACTAGTGCGTCATCTGGAGCCGACCCCTAAGGTATGGAGCTATGTATAGAGTTTGGTTGCTCGTGTCCAGGTGCTGAGGAAATCTCAAGAGACCATCCGTTATTCGAGTCCTCTTCTATGGACAATCATGTGCCAATTGTTCAGGACCCGGGTGACGAAGCAGACATGCCCGAACCTATTTGGCTGAATGATGGTCCAATTTGGCGTCATCTCAAATGGCTTTACCTCTTGGTACACAGAATGTCCGCCACAGGCTTATAGGGAGCAACCAGAACGTAGACGACCTTTATAGTTTGGCCAAATTAGAGTTATTAGATGAGGCTCAGTCTATGTATAAAGACCACGTATTTCGTCGCATTTATGAAGAAGCGGAGGTAATTTATATTTCTGATTCCTCTGATTCTGATTCTCCTGCAGATGCTCAGTCTACAAATGTACCGCAACAACCGACGCCATAGGCAATATCTCCAGATTCCTTGGCGCAACCAACTTCGGCCCCTGGACAGCCGTCATCTTCTGCTCTTCCACCCTCTCCTCCTCGGGTGATGTCTCATGTACCTTTGACATAGGAACCTTATGCGCTTGACCAGCCGTCATTTTCGGCTCCTCACTCCTCAATTTTTTGGCCGACAGCTTCTGCTTCTCCAACTTAACCATCTGCTGTTTCTGAACGGCCATTGTCTCCCGCTCAATCAGTCCAATCTCCTGGGGAAGAATCGATATTGCTACTGAAAGCCCCTATTACTGAGCAATCATCCCTTCGGGCCGTGTCTCCTGAATGGCCGTCACTTCCCGTTCTTCCTCATCAATTATCTTCAGTTCCTTCGCATTCGGCTCTTCAGTAAGAACTTGTGCAGCCACATGTTGATGTTTTTGAGGCATCGGCGGATAGGCCATATAGCTCGAATACTGGGCATGGGGTGGTAAGTCTTTTTCACTCTTCCTTTAGTTTATTACTCCAGTTTACATCTGCTAATTTCTTCTTTTCACACAGGCATCCAACCCGCTGCTGTAATCGGTCCATAACATTTTGGATCGCTTCGACCGGTTGTCTTCTGTTCCACTTCGGCCTTCCTCACCTTCAGCCGGAGCCAGTACGGACCTGGAGGTCCTTCTGGAGATCATCAGCCAATATGTTTCTTTTACTATGTTGGAGATTGGCCAGACCGCTCTGTCAGAAAACATTCTCCAGTTAGACAGAAGTTCCTCCGAATTAAGCCGACTACTAGCCCTCCAAGCCTTGCCTATATCGGTGGATGATCGTCTCTTCCTCCAAGAACTACAGAACGATGTAACGGCCCTAATCTCTCGGTATCGTAATATACATAGCCAAAAAATTGGGCTTCGTTCTTCCATGAAGAAGAAGAAAGACTCCGTATTTCTCTCGACGCTCTTCACGAGACTCTGAGAGAGACCGCGAATGAAATGGTGACTAAAGAATCGGTTCTCGTGGACCTACAGTGTCAATTACATGAGATCCAACGTCTTATTGAGGAGATCCGTATGAGGAGAGAGGCTAAGAGGAGGGCTATTGTCGCTCAAGTAACGGAGGTGGATACATCTTTGGCAGAGTACAAAGGTTTGGCCTGTATCGATTTCGAGAAGAGCTCGGTCGATTTAGAGATGGTCGATTCGAAAGTGCAGAAGGAATGATATCTGATGAGGGAGACGCTTTCGGCCATAAAAGAATCGCCCGGGGATTTTCGGCGGTCTTCGGGCCGAAGCCAATAATGTCTTTTAGGATGTTACGTCGACCAATATTTGTACTTTTGAGGACATTTTCATCCCAAATTAATGAAAATACATTATTATATTACTGTATTTTATTTTTATTGCAAAGACATTACATTTTCATGCTCCCATAGTGAGGGCATATATTCTTTCAAGTATTTGCCATTTATCACCCTAGCTTCCATTTAAATCTTTTAAATGATAGGCCCCGTTTGGCAACACATCTTTTACCTCGAATGGGCCTTCCCAATTAGGCGACCATTTGTCATATGCCGAATCTTTAGTACCAAGTGGCAATATAGTTTTTCATACTAATTCGCCTTTTCTGAATGATTTAGCCATGACTTTGAGATTATATTCCTTGGCTATTTTTCTCTTTTGTGCTTCTAAACGATTTAGCACATCGCATTTAATATCGTCCAATTCCAGCAAATTCTGGATCATTGCTTCGTTGTAATCTTCCTTCATCAACTCTTTTTGCAACATCACCATAGTGGATTCGATATTCATTTATACTGGTAGGATGACCTCTTGACCATATACTAACTAAAATGGCGTGACCGAGGTACTCGTTTGTGGTGACGTCCTATAGGCCCATAGAGCCTGACTCAAACATTCATCCCATCGCCTAGTGTTGTTTGTTACCATCTTCTGAATCAACCCTTTAGGGGTTTTATTGGACGATTCTGCCTGACCGTTTGACTGAGGGTAATACGGAGTGGTGTTCACTAACCGGATCCCGTATTTGGCCAGGAAGATTTTTACTTTCTCACCATTTAATTAAGTGCAATGGTCTACCATTATTGTTTACGGTAAACCGAATCGGTGAATGATATGCTCTTTTATGAACTTGATGATCTGCTTTTGGGAGATTTTCACTACCGGAATGGCTTCCACCCATTTGGTAAAAAAATCGGTAGCAACGTTAATAAAAGTATGCCTCTTGCTTGATGCAGGATAGATTTTTCGTATCAAATCTATTACCCATCCTATGAATGCCATGGTTTAATGACATGGATCATTTCGGCTGCTGATGCCCTCTGAATGGGCCCATGCTTCTAACAAGCAATACATCATTTGGCATACGATATGCATGATTCTCCCATCTTCGGCCAATAATAACCGCTCCGTATAATCAGCCATCTCATCTTTATTCCGGCCTGGTGAGCCCCACAAACGCCTTCATGTATCTCGACCATGATGGTTTTGGACTCCGATGGCCCTACACATTTCAACAACAGCCCGTCTTGGCGTTTCTTATACAATATATCTCATGATACCACGTAATTCAAGGCATTGAGTTTCAGCCTTCGATCTTTCCCACTTTCGGGCTGTTCTAGAAATTCTTTGATCTCGCTTCTCCAATCGTCATTCTTTTCAACTTCGATGGTCATGACATTCGTCTCCCTCTTTCATCTCATCAGGGCTGGCTTAACTTATTCGCTTCTATATATACCATCTACGTTTGTTTGTTTATACCCGAAAGCTGCTTGGGTCAAATTGTTGGCTACTTCGTTCTTCGTCCTCGGAAAGTGTTCTAACTCTGCGTGGTCAAATTGATCTACCAACTCTTTGGCCATATCTAATAGTGTCATGACTGATGGGCTTTGGCATATAAAGGTTCATGTTACCTGTTGGATCACTAATTACGAATCTCCTTTAATAGACATATGTGTTACTCCCATATTGAGAAGTATTTCCAACTCAAATATCAAGGCTTCGTATTTGGCCTAGTTGTTAGTGCAATATTCGTTCAACCTGAAACGGAACGATTCTCCCAATGGGCTGACTAAGACTATCCTCATCCCCGCTCGTTTCGTTGTACTGGACCCATCAAAATACATCGTCCTTGGTTTCAGACTGCACTCATCTAATTCCATTTCTATTTCTCTGATGGTACTCAAACATGGGTGGTCAGCTAAGAAATCGGCTAAGGCTTGATTTTTTACAGCCTTTTGGAGCTCATGTCGGATATCAAATTCTGATAGTGATAATGACCAGAAACCAACTCTTTGAAGCAAGATAGGACGAGAAAATATGTACTTTATTATATTAACTTTGGTGATTAAGTACACTATATTCGGCCTAAGGTAGGCTCACAGATTAGTACATGTAAAATACAGAGCCAAACATAACTTCTCCATTGGAGAATAATTACATTCATAATTCAGTAATTGTCTGCTAATATAATAAATGGCTCTTTCGACGTCCATGTCATCGTCTTGCGCGACCATCCCAGCTATGGACTGTTCTTCGGCCGATATGTACAACTTTATTGGCCGTCCAGGCACAGGGGGTACCATCACTGGTGGCTGTGATAAATATTTCTTTAGGCTATTGAAGCTTTTTGATGTTCTTCAGTCCTGACAAATTCGTCATTATCCTTTAACCTCAACAGGGAGGAGAACACTTTAGTTTTTCCTGTACAATTAGAGATAAACCGTCCTAAGAAATTAATATGTCCTAAAAATCTCTGCAATTCTTTCTTATTTCGGGGTGGTTTAGCTTCGGTGATTGCCCGAGATTTGTTAGTGTCAATCTCAATCCCCCGTTGGTGTACTAGAAAACCTAGGAAATTTCCTGCACACACCCCGAAAGCACATTTGGTAGGATTCGATTTCACTTTAAATTTTCTCATTCGCTCAAAAGTCATTTCTAACTGGCTAAAATGTTCTTCCATGGTCACAAATTTAGCCACTATATTGTCCACATAGACTTCTACGAACTTGTTGACATGTCATGAAAGATTAGGTTCATGGCCCGCTGATAAGTTACCCCAAAGTTTTTTAGGCCGAACGACATTACCATCCACTCATAACACCCCAAAAAACATGGGCACCTAAAAGTCATTTTATCTATATCATTTTCGGTGATGTAGATCTGATTATAACCTGCATATCCATCCATAAAAGAATATACTTGAAACCCTGTCGTGGAATCTATCAGGAAATCTACCGTTGGTATGAGGTATTGATCTTTTGTGTTGCTAGGTTTAAATTCCTAAAGTCTATACGGATTCTTATTTTTCCATTATTTTTCATGACCGGGACGATATTTGACAACCATTCTACATATCGGGTCGTTCTAATAAATTTCGCCTCCAAAAGGCGTTCAAGCTCTTTCTTAATATTAGGCATAACATTAGGTGCAAACCTCCGGGGAGGTTGCTTATGTGGTCTATGGCTTGGCATGATTGGCAATATGCTCTACTAACGTCTTATCTAAACCAAGCATTTCATTGTAGTCCCAAGCAAAAAAATCTTTATATTTTTGTAATAAATGGATTAGTTTTTCGCGTACCTGGGCCTCTAGTTCCTTGCTGATGTAAATGATGCGTCTATCGTCCTCATTTCATAGGTTTACCTCATCCAGTACATCTTGGCCCCCTGAGGCGTTCGTCTTATGTCGTCCGTTCAGAGCGTATTCTTCTTCTCCCAATATTTGTTCGTTCTTGTGACTTCCTTCCATCAAGCAATCTACCTCGCATGCTTCTCTTATCCTGTCTTCTGTCTGGTGTGCCAGTAATTTATCCCTTAGGCTGAAATCGCGGCTTGAGCACCAGCCTTATTTTCCTATTCCGCTACATAGGCCATTAGATTGGCCTTGGTAGCCGCAATGGCGGCTTGTTCCTTACTCTATCTGCTCTTCATTTAAATTGATGTGTGTTGGTTCTCCAAAGACCAATGTGGTTGGCCTTGTTTGCGCGAACAAATCATTTAGCAGATCTGTGGGGTATGGCTTATCATTTTGAGCCACAATGGTCGAATTTCCCATTCATTCAGAACTCTGGTTGGCCCCGTAATTCCCTTCGTACATGAAATACTCGGCCGAATTTGTCTCTACAGCGAAACGCTTATTGTCAGTGTGTACTATTTCCACTTCTTTTTTCTGGTTCCAGAAAACTAAGCACTGATGAAAAGATGAATGAATGCACCGGCTGTTGTGTATTCAATCTCGTCCTAAGAGCATGTTATATGTTGTTGGCCCGTCTATAACAAATAATACTACTGTTTTTGTAGTACTTCCCACTTGCAAGTCTAGTGGAACGACCTCTTTGGCTGTCGTTGTCCCTCCATTGAAACTTGTAAGTACCACTTCCGTGGGGAGGAGGTCATCTTCTGACTTTGCTAAATGCCCTAGCACCCTAACCGAAAATGCATTGATGGCTGCCCCATTGTCTATCAATACCTTGGTCATAAGTATCCCATTAGCCTTCGCTTTTACATACAACGGCCGCAGATGCTTTATCATTTGTAGTGGTGGCTTTGGGAATATCACCTTCCCTGATAGACCTATCTCCATTGCTTGCTCGTTCCCACTATTGGCTTGAGATAGTTCTCCTTCCATGTCCCACCCAGATGGTGGTAATGTGGCTGGTGCATCGTGAGAGACGTTATTGATAACCAATCTTCTTTTTTCGACTCTGGTAATGGTCTGTTTTATTTTAGGCGTCCCATATAGGATGAGGTATCGAGATCGTCCCAAATTCTCTCCTAACGTTCCAACTACAGGGTTGTCGGCCTCATACAATTCTTTGAGAAACCGATTATGTGATATTCCTCTTCTTCGTGCTTCGGTCCTGATGTTTATTTCATCTTCTATATCGGTCATTTCCTCGTCTGAAGCTTCCCTATCCGTTATCGAGAGCGCTGTAAATCCTGTCTCATCACTTTCATAGACATTTTCGCTTATTCCAACTTCCTCACTGTTGTCCCCCTTGAATTTTCCGGGTAAAAAGTAATGGTTCGCCACAACCGGTGGCAAAAAACCGAACTGAATGACGATAATGGGTTATTCGTTGTTTATTTCATCCCATTTTCATCTGTCAAACTTGGTGCGTTCCTCGTAGCTCGTTATTGTCTCTTCTTTGCTGTCACTCTCCTTGTTACTTACCTTTGGTTTCTCCGTGATACGAGGATTACGGCCTGTGGTGGCCCTTACCTCACCTTGTTAATGCATCATATGGCCATAATTTCTCTGGTGTCACCTTAATTGCGTCCTCGTCATTTCTTCCACAGGAGGATTTTCCTGCCTGGATGTTGTCCCGAATACGGCCTTCGGTAAAATGCCATATAATGGGCCGATGAATTTTCGGCCTAAAAGTCCTCACATTTTGGACAAATTTGCATTCTCGCCATAGAACCTTGGTGCGAAGGTCTATGGCTGCCATGCTACTGGCTCTTTCTTTACGGGCCTTTCACAAGTGTCTTCCAACTCCCTCATCCACTATATACTGTTCTTGCACGTACACAAAGGTTTTGTTGATTCTTCCGTTCTTGGGGTGCTTTAATCCTTTCCAGAGCGCTTGAACGATGACCATATTGTTCTTCATCTGGGACCAACTTGAATTTTGGCAAATTAAATTTGGTAAGATCCAAATTAATCATGTTTAATTCCACTGGCTTTGGAAACGGGTTATCGTCCACTACCATCTTTTTTTCGAATGTTATTCGTCCAGATTCTATAGCATCCTGTTCGACAACATCCTGTGTGAATTCACCGAACAACGCGTGGACCGCATTAGGGCTGAGCTCTCGCATAGGTTCATATCGACTATGGTCTGCCAGACCCCCGAAATAATCCACCACGGTTGGAACGTGTGGCTGGTTGGTTTGTTCCAGTCCTCCTTCCTCCGTACTTGAGCCAGTTTAAGTGTTTCTTTTCGGAGGCATCTCCACTTTTACACCAATTCTCCCACTGTGGTCGCCAAAAAACTGTTTGCATAATTTTTGTGCGCGAAGAAATAGAAACGTGTAAGGTTTAAACCTCCTGAGACAAAGTCCCAGCAAGAGGTGTTTGATTAAGTGAATAATCCTCTCAGGGGCGCAAGCACACAAATTACAGTCCTAAAAGTTATAAAACTAAAAAATAAAAAATATGCTCGTTTGAGTCTTCATTTGATCAGTGTTTTCCTCTTTGTACGAGTGAGATTTTATAGTGAAGCTTGAAACCGCTTAGGCAGTTCCAGTATCTCCCTGCAGCTGCTGGATCGTGTCTTCAACCGTTGAGCTGTGCGTCTCAACTGCTTGATCGTGGAGGGAAAAACTGCTTAACTGTTGTAATCGTGGGATCAACTGCATCACGTGTTCTCGTTCTAATCGCTACTTTGGTCGTCCTGAGTTCTTTACCGCTCTAATCTAGTGATTACAGTGATCACTCTTCTCTTCGTCGCCTTTCTTGCCTTCGTCCTTTACTCCTTCGTTCTAGGATGGTTTCGCTCCAGTGTGACATTTCTTCTTTTGTCAACAATATGTGACATGGAGTCAGACTTATTATACTTTATTATGATTAAGCATATTTGAAATATCAACAAATCGATGAAACAATCACACTTCTTTCAATTAAAAACATATTTCTCTTATACACATGCAAATACAATATCGTAATTCTTGTACATTTACGTACATACCATTACAACTTGACAAACACGCTTTATAACCTTTGATATTCTCATCGATTTCAAATTATCCATTCATTTCAGATAAGCATACACGATTCATACATAACACGAGTTCTATCATACACATACATTCAGAAACATTTACGAACATCAAGCAACCAACCACGAAGCACACACAACAACTGATACATCAAAGATCATATCTTTCAACAACACGTACATACGACTGGCTTACACCCACAATGCTCGTACATGACTCATTACCTATTTTAGAATAGGTATGAGATGAATTCTGTCCGAACGGATTCCTAACCAACTCGACTACTACACCGCGAATCATCTAATCGAACATACATATAGGCTCTCATACCATATAACATAAACTCATCACACAACTTTTCATACACAAGCACATACACGAAAAATAATCCAAAACATCATTCAAATACTCATATAAATACATATATCTCAAACATACGAATATACGCCTTATTACGGAATCAAATCTCATATCTCTCACAGTCCTCACATCTCTTCATTTATATTCTTTAGTTATTGGTCAACATTCACCATTCATATATGTATCCAATTAGTCACGAACTTCCAACCCTCGGAAAAGACTTAGCTCATACCAACCCAACCTCTATACCACAAGATCATATGTATTAGTCATTAATAAACATATTCCAATAACAGACATCTACACGCACAAATATAAATTTTAGAAATCAGGACTTATTTCATTTGCTGATCTACCATACACAAATTATCCATGGCATATCATCACATACCAATACAAATACGTATATCATTACTTATATATATACTTTTACATTTACGTATACATATACATGACATTACATTCATACACTTACATACATAAACAGATGCATATAGACATTAAGCTCGTCAATTACTTCACTTTATAGCATAATAATAACCAAAAATTCATACTTGTGGTGGTCGATTACTTAACCATACATAGTCTCACACTTCTTTTTCAATATCATATCTTATATATTTTTGTCTTAACCTAAACACTTCAATCATTAATATATATATATATAAACATTAATCAACTTTCAAGTATTCATCGCATAGGTTACTTACCCGGATTGCTCGGGTCCTAGTCACATCGAGATTTTGAAGTCATATACGAAATCCAAATAATCCCACGAACGCGCTGGAATCGACGAAATTCCGATCGGAGCTACTGTTCACTGTGGGTCACTATTTATCTAAATCTTCCTCCATTGTTTCAGGTGCAATCGAGCATGGATCAGAAGAATCGTCACTACCATCCTGTAGTACTCTCTGAGAGATTCGATTTAACGGGTGGCTCAGGCCGTGAAATAAAGCGACGAGCCGGGATCGAGAAACCTAAGCTCGTGCATTTTCTCTCATCTCCTTCGCCGTTCGCCGGTGACTCTGCCTCATCGTCGGCCACCAGCAGATGTGCGATGGCCGGACGCTTCCCCTGCATTGGCGTGCCGGCCGGCGGTGGATGGCTGGCCGTCAGCGCAACTAGAACCCTCCTTTACGTTTTTGAGAATGGGGGTCGAATGGGGGAATATAGGTATTTATAGAAAAATTTCTGAAATTTACATTCAGATCCCCGAAAATTACAATCAGGTCCCTATCATGGAACATTCTCAAAAATTTATATTTTCGAAGTCTTTCTGATGTAAATTTCGAAAAATATTCAATATAAAAGTTGTTCGTCTCGGAAAAAAGAGTCTGAATGTTTAAAAATCAGCTCAATTGAAGTTCGTTATCTTTATATCCGAAACAAGAAATTTTTACGCGTATAATGACATAATCAGGAATCGCTTAAACGGTTCTCGAAACTACATGTTTTCCAACGCAGTGAATCTTCATTTAAAATATTTCGATATATTTTCTAACACATAAACTCTTATTTTCGAATAACATCTCATTCCAAATTCTACACTTTAATTCAGAAAGCTTCCGGAAACTCTTCCGAAAAATATTCGGGATATTGCATTTCCTCATAAGTTATTTGATAAACATGCATAAGCGATGGATATGAGATACAATCAGTTTTGGCACTAGATTAAGTGGGAGAAATTGATGTAGTTAGTACTAGGCGTGCCAATTTCTCATGTATTTTCCTGTAAATACGTGTATGAATAATATTTTATTATGAATGAAATATGCAGTTTCGTTAATATATTTTCTTTTAAATGGTAAAGACGTACAAAACTGGAGAATGATTAAGTTATAACGTAATTGCAAAAACGTCGCAATTAATATTAAGAAATGTTATAACAGTATCATTATTGAACTGTTCCAGGTCAAGGTTTACATGATTAGTCAGTAAGTAAATCCGGAAAACCGGTACATGTTGTATATCAAAATATTGGATTCTATTGGTTTATTTCAGTGAGCCACGAGTTGTATGGAATCGGTACATCACGTAATTAATGTATCATCCAATCTTCATCTTACATATGATAATAAATCTCACACGTGCCACCATGTTTTTTTAATTAAAATAAAATATTACTATAATAAAGATTGGATGATTAATTAATTACGTGATGTACCTGTTCCATGTAAAAATTTCTCATAATATAGAGTCTTTAAATTTTTACTCTTAGATTTAACGTAATTTGGAACCTTCAAAATTTTTATGCGATTTTTTTTCCATATTTGATTTTTTAGTATTGTATCAAGATAGCCAAATAGTAATTACTCAATAATAAGATATTTTTAGGATTTTGAACTCCTATCGTGTCCCATTACTAATTAGCAGTTGGTGGTGTATTTATTATAAAAATCTGAGATAATTAAAGATTTCACGTGTTTTATTTAAATTCGAATTAAGTGATTTGACAACGGAATGTATATATATATATAAAGCTCTTGGATGCAATGTAATTTTCACTCGGAAACTAGTGTTTCTTTCAAGATGATTTTCTTGAGAGCTGTGTACGTGTTTATTAATTAGTTATTTTGAAAGTTGGATTACAATTATTAATTAATTATTAATATATTTTTTTTTTGAATTTTAAATTGATCGATTAAAAAAATAATGAATATGTATTGAATTCATTTAATAAATAAATTATTTTAAGTAAATGAATATCAATTAAATCTTAACAAGATTCAACAACATAATTTATTTAAAATAATTATATATAAATGTATATGTACGAAAAACTTATTTCATAGATTAATTTACAAAAAATGACCTATCAAATGTACACTTTTGGTAATTGATAATAACATCTTAAATCTTAATTGAAAAATAACAATCATTAGCATAAGGAAAATAATAAACGAATCATCAACAAATCAGTGAATTCAATTTCGTATTCGACTCATTTTTACCTCAAATTTATTTTTACGCTAATACATCATAGGTCTAGGTATCTCTGCCAAAAATAGCCTCGAATATTCTCAAATGGGATTTGTGTAAATCCCAACTTTTTGAACTGTTTGGTCAGAGATTAGGGATGAGTTTTCGCCCTTGTACAAAAATCAATACAAGATTTGAGACGATTCTTTATACAATTCAAGGTGATTCTTTATACAGAATTCATAGTCGGGACAAGATTAATAGTGGTAAATCTCAATCTATAACTGATTTTCATCTATAGTAATAGTTCCCTATATAAGCAGCAAATATATGTTATTTAATCGTTGATTAGTCAACGATTAATCATAAATCGCTACTTGAGCGATTTGATCCGGGCAATTTAATTTAACACTGATATACGTGATTTTTATCGATTAATCGATTGATTTCCAACTGAAGATTTCCCAAAAATCATCTTATTTCACTTTTTTATATATATTTTTAATTTTAATATCATTTTAGAGTTTTAACTGATAGTTTTATAAGAAAAAAAGAAGAATTCTATTAAAAACAATTAAAATATGAAAATATGGTTCGACTTAAATTCATTATTGTTGAGATAATAAAACTCTTAAATTGTTCAATAATTTTTAATCATTAATATTTTTTGTATGGTCAACCATGTAAAATGTCAAGTTTATCATTTTTGATTATCGATTAATCCCTGATTAATTTTCGATTAAACTACCCATGAGTAAAGTTGTTCGATAAAAAATTTCGAGCATCTAAGCTTACAAACCATAACCTTACTAGTTATCACTATTATAAACCGATGTTTGGTAGAGAACATTAATTTAGAGTATAAGTTAGTTTATAAATATTGTATTACGAGTATAAATTAGCTTATAAACACATCAAAATCTACAATAAATGACACATAAAATTGCACTACAAAGTATCCGTAATAGCAACTCCAAAAGTCTTTTCTAATTTCATTCTTCAAATACCTATTTAATTATTTATTTGGCAAATTAAATAGTGAAAAATAAATTATCTTCTAAAAGACTCTTAAATTAAAATTAATATTATATCGTTTTAATCATATTTAATAAGCCCATTTTAGTTATATGATTTTAATATATAAATAATCATAAATAATGATGATGATGAGACTAAAAATTATATTATATTAATAGAAGCAAAATAATGTAAATAAATTTATATTATTTAATTCAATTAAATGATGTTTATTTTATTTATATTATTTTATAAATATTATTTAATAATATTTAAAGAGTGATAAATATGTATATGTAACGACTTGGCCACGGTTCGGTACTTCGGTTCGATTTCAGAATCGAATCGAACCGTCTAGTTCTACGATTCTAAGAAGCTGGAACCGTAATCGAATTGGTTCGATTACTGTTCCATCTTTTTGAAGCCGTATAATCGGACCGACCCGGAAAAACTGTTTGGTTCATATTTTTTGGGGAAAAAAGAAAAAATATTGTGGGGTTCCGATTCCGAACTAAATCGGACCAAATCTTAAGATTACGGTTCCAAATTATGTGGAACTATAACTGAACCAAAATGAATTTCGATTTGATTACGATTTTATAACCGGAACCGGATATAACGATAACCGAATCCCAATTTTACACCTCAACAAAACCCATAACTCGCATCTCTTTACAGCTTCATCTTTCTTCCCCT